>JABBOT010000004.1:18104530-18307370 GCA_016165875.1 Acanthopleura granulata
ATAATGTCACTACCTTATTAGAAACATTAGACAAGGGTTCTCGGCAACACTTTAAATACGACGATCGAAGTTTTTCCCTCTTGGGATTGGTGTTTTGTGTCTTCAACCTGGTTTTCTTTTTAAAGCAACATTCTAAATATGTGGGCATTGCGTCCGGATAAGGTTGAATCGATGAAACTTGAAGCGGTGTTGAACTTCAAGCGATTAAACAGACAAGGCCTCTTTCTGTGGTGTGAAGCACATTAGATCAATCTAATACTCTCATCCATGTTAAATAGGTTAAAAAACATCAAACCCGCATTCAGTGCTCAAGTGCGCCAGGGTATATGACATAGACAATAAGTTTATCGCCAATTTGTATTGACTACGAAGTAACATCTGAAGAATGTCATTAGTAACCGAAATGAACCTGCCACACACATCTACACATCTACACTGCCGCACATCTACATATCTACACATCTACACTGCCACACATCTACATATCTAAACATCTACACTGCCACACACATCTACACTGTCACACATCTACACATCTACACATCTACACTGCCACACACATCTACACATCTACACTGCCACACACATCTACACATCTACACTGCCACACACATCTACACATCTACACTGCCACACACATCTACACATCTACACTGCCACACATCTACACATCTACACATCTACACTGCCACACACATCTACACATCTACACTGCCACACATCTACATATCTAAACATCTACACTGCCACACACATCTACACTGTCACACATCTACACATCTACACATCTACACTGCCACACACATCTACACATCTACACTGCCACACACATCTACACATCTACACTGCCACACATCTACACATCTACACTGCCACACATCTACACATCTACACATCTACACTGCCACACACATCTACACATCTACACTGCCACACACATCTACACATCTACACTGCCACACATCTACACATCTACACATCTACACTGCCACACACATCTACACATCTACACTGCCACACATCTACACATCTACACATCTACACTGCCACACACATCTACAATGCCACACACATCTACAATGCCACACACATCTACACTACCACACACATCTACACTACCACACACATCTACAATGCCACACACATCTACACTGCCACTGCCACACACATCTACAATGCCACACACATCTACACTGCCACTGCCACACACATCTACAATGCCACACACATCTACATTGCCGCACACATCTACACTACCACACACATCTACACTACCACACACATCTACACTACCACACACATCTACAATGCCACACACATCTACAATGCCACACACATCTACACTGCCAAATATGATTTTAAACTTTACTATGATCCATGAAAGCGTTAACTGGTGTTTTATCTTTACTTTTCTGGGCGTAACCTGCTAACCTGAGAGTGTACTTGTAAACTCCTCTAGCAACGTGGGGTGATGAAGTAAAGATGCACAGTATGTAGCCTGAGGCAAAACACTTTTACCAGGTTTTATGTCTATTTACAGCAGCTCGCCCTCATTTACGATTCGAATTTGGTTTTCATCTTTATGGAAGAGGATAGGAATGTGACATAAAAATAAAACAATGACCAAATTTTCTCCCTGAGGAATTGTAGTATTCTTAAAGGGCTAACGGTGCTTAGTGTGTTAGAAATGCTAATATAAAAGTGTGGTATACAGGGACGGTCCGAATGGTGATGAAAAGTGGAATTGAAAGGCCAAACATCGAACAGCTAACAATATCACGTAAATTTCACAGCCTCCATGTACATCATCTTTCTGAGTGCATTGTGAACCACCCTTTAAGTACGATTAGTTAGGGCAAAGGGGTTTCGTTCAGTTAGTGGATAAATATCCGTAATAGTGGTGGCAGTGATCTCTACGTATTAATTTTTTTTTATAAATATGTAAACTCTTTCGTTAAAGAAGTTCCCCGGTCTTTGCTACGGTCGATTTAAAAACGTATTAAAAATAGGTTAAAGTATTTCGTCGGTGAGGTGTAGTTAGTTTTATCCATTGAAAGGATCCCTGGCAACCAGAAGGGAAATCGTCTCCCGGCAAGAGTGAACCATGTATTTTTTTCGATCAGGAAAAGAGAGAATTTCCCGTGGAGCTGACGTACTCTTACTATGCCACTATGTTATATCAGAAGGGAAAAGTGAGGTCAAAAGTAGATTTCGCTATTTTAGGGCGTTTTGAGAAGGGAATTCCCATCATAATAAAGATATGATTACATGTACTCAAATCATTTGTGCGTAGTAGACGTTAAGCTGAAGAGTTCTAATCTATTGCGAAGTATCATAAGGGATCACTCAATCATATTTTAGCAAATCGACCCCCCCCCCAAAAAAAAGGAAATATTTTCTTGGGCAGCTGGAACTGCATATTTGGTTCATGCCTGGCTGGTCATTGTTCCCCATAGTACAGCAGTAACTCGAGAGGCTTTCAATTCAGTTAGCAATGGAGTTCGTGAGTTCGAGCCCTGTCTGTGTACCGCATTCAGTGTCCTCATATCGGATAAATACATGTGGAGAATAGCAAATAAGTGTTTCTATCAGTTCACCTTAATACACACTTTAGACATTGTCGCTTCACTTATTAGTTTTGGTTTGTAACCATTAAAAACAGTACTTATGTTGGTACCTGGGTCGTAGTTAATGCAATCTGTGAACAAATATTTAGATATATCCAAAAAAAAATGCTTCAAATCTTGTTTGAAACTTTATTAGGCGAACACACCTAATTAGATGAACATCATGCTCACGAATATTCTTTGTCGCTGCTTCCAGAACAGTCCCGATGTAAGTTTTAGACACAAGATTTCTCTACTGACAGCATGATGGCTCAACGTTTTTATGGCTGGAAATGAAACCATCTCTGTAGCAATCAAATGACCGGAGTACAGCAATGCGAGTCCATCTCACTCCCTGGTTTAATCGCCATGTTAGAAGCTTGTTCAGTGACAACGCAGCAGTTTGAGCTTTATACAGTACAGCCTGTATGACACACAGAGGCCGTCTCCACTTCCTCGAATATCTTACAACGCTGATCCAAGTCGGAAAGTAATAGGTTTTCAGCTATAGTACACCTACATAAATTCCTATAAAAGGAGATGCCTCTGGCTTAAACTGCTGCTTTCCTCTATAAGTTCATTCGTTTATTTAAAAAATACGTATACAAATTTTCAATGTTGTTTCCCAAATTTATTTTCCAGACTTAATCTTTTAAAATATTCCGAATATAAGTAAGAAATCTCCTTCTATAGTTAAACTAGAGTTATATGTTGGGTTTAAAAGCTTCAGTACAGAATACATCTATCCAGATGCTTTTCTCTAGACGATTATCCATCAATATTTTATCATAGCTTTTGTCAGATGGTTAATGGCTTCGGTGTTTTTAAAACATAAGCAGGGTATTTAGAATTAAAGGTGTGAATTCAAAGTAACTTTGTTTTACGTAGTTAACGTTTTCATAACTCCACATATAATTGATTTAAACAATTAACGCTGTTCTTAATTATTTAAAACCTGCTAGACTGTATCACAAAATTTGTTTTGCGTTCATCTTTCGTATAAAATTTTCTTTCTGCACAATGAAAACTTTTCAACAGGCTATCTTGTATTAACGAATCTAAGCATTTGTTATGTACACATGCGTTAAATAACAGTATTTTCTTTATATGGACTAGGATGTGAGCCAGTATAGGTGACATGTGCCCTAAAGCCTAAGGTTATAAACTCAAGACTGTCTCTTACATTCAGGAGGTTGATTAATTAACTCTATAATTGATCTTAAAAAAAGATAAACTCATTGGACAAAAGGTTATGGGCAACACTGTCTTCAGAATTACAAAAGGGGCATCGTGGAGAGAATAATGTCATAATGCTAAAGATATATTTTCTAAAATGATATATATATTGTGTAAGATCTTAAATTCATTTGTTTAATTTATTCTCTGTAAGGAATTAAACATTAAACTCAGCTAGCTGCTGCTTTCACTGAACTCAGCGCTGTTACAGACGTTGTTTTGAAGCTGATTATAAATAAACTTTGACCTAACGGGAATGGTATCTAAAGTTATACTGGCTTATTTTTGCAGACAATCATGTGTTTAGTTCAACATTTAGTATGCTCAGAAAACTGTCCAATAATCTGAACCTCAACCTAACAATGAGTATAAAAATATAGGTTTTGTTGTCGAAAATAAGACTAATTTTGTGTATACAGTTAGGCATGAATGAGGTCAGAAATAAACGGACAAAATAATCTGATATATTGTCAATATCATACATTCACTGAAAGATGCATTTTTTCGTGTGTGAGCCAAATTCTTCTATTTTTTGTCACATTTAACATAGAATCAAATTAAAAACAAAAAAAAAAAAACAAAAAAAAAATAAAAAGTAAAAATAAAAAAAAATAATAAAAAAAAAAACAACCAGAAAGAAAAAGAGCACGCACATAAAACTTCGAGTTTCAACTTTACAGATCATAATAGGGGGACATTTCCCCACAATCCATAATGAACGAAATCCGAGCTTTTTGTCCAATTACTGGAGCAATTTGCCTTAAGAAAGCAGAAAAAACGAATGTTACCACCATACAATGCTGTTTAAAACTTCTCTTCACAAGGTGATGAAATGAAGTCTACTCAAGATCGGTATTCTAGAAAGTTTCAGGGAATAGAAATCGACCCTTATGAAGGAAAGGACATCGGATTTTAATGGCAAACATCTGGAACACACATGGGTCTTCCCTAACAAGTGACCCAAGTACAGCAACGCGATTCCATCTCACTTCACAGTTAGTAGCCATGTCAGTGGTTTGTTCACAGTGACAAGCAGTTTAGACTGTTTGACAAGCTGGAACCTATTCCTGTTCCTTGAATATCTCAGAAAACTGACTCAGGAAGTAAAAGGTTGTCCGCTATAGTACAGCTATATGCCCTCCTACAACCTTAGATACCTCAATGCTCTATGTCTTATACTGCTACTACCCTCTAGAAATTTGTTCGTTTGTTTAAAAAAGGACACGTACAAATATTTCTAATTATGTTTCCAAATATAATTAGGCAAAACACTTCAGTGATGTGTGTAATGAAAAGGCGCGTGTACCCTTTAACGAAACTGGCACTATAATACGATGACGGTCAGTTAGTTACTTATTTCCTTCGTGTTTCATCCGTTAGTTACTTATTTCCTTCGTGGTTCATCCGTTAGTTACTTATTTCATTCGTATTTCATCAGTTAATTATTTATTTCATTCGTGTTTCATCCCGTGCCCAAGAATATTTCACTTTTACGACGCTGGCCATTGCTATGTCATTCATTCAACCTGTCACTTTATTGATCAGGAATCAAATTTATAAAAGCATAGGATAAAAGTAATTCTTGACTGAATGCAATTATTGGACATCTCAAAACCTGCTTCATGATGAGGACAGTAGTGTGAAAATTACACATCATATCTGGAAAGCTTGTCTTATATATTGCATGTGTGTTGTACAGTAAACATAGAGTCACTACAATGTAGTGCCTTAATTATGGGTTTTGCCGTGATTTATGCCAGGTCTGATATCAATGTGTGGATGCATGTGCACATTTATATATACACACATATGCCTGTACATGAAGGTAGATTTATTCCTGTATGTAAATGTTTCGCCAACACACTTACCATTGGCATAACGATGATCTGGCAGCAAAATCCGACCAGTAGAGAGACAGGGAATTTCAATTGGTGCTTGACCAAATCAACTTTCGTAGCACACCCTATTCCAAAGCTTATTATAATTGCTATGGCTGCAGCTGCACTATTGAACACAAAATCTGCCATCCGTTGTTTTCTGTACACTGTCACTGGGTAATCAAGATTGTTGTCAGACACTGGCTGCAACGATCCGACGACATGCGAGGCGGAAGACGCGTCCATGCCTTTGACGTCGTCGGCATGGTGAAACATGACCTCCATGGAGACTCGGCCAGCTTGAAGGGCTTGGATGGTGAAATTGCCTTCCATGTTTAGCCGGATCCGAATGAAGACAGCAGCCTGTGGAGATTGAATAGACATATCTGCAGTCTCATTCTCCCCATCCCCTGTACGCGGCACTGTGACCACTGGACATGCAACCCAAAGCTCGTCTGACACAACCCCGACCAGAAATGTGGCATTCTTGCCCTGCCTGCCACCCTTCACATTGCACTGTGTACAGTTAAAATAGACAGTTTGCATCAAATCAAGCTCTAGCTTATTGATTGAGGGCGGGTAGAAGGAAATGAGGGCAGGCCCATTGTTGGTGACGGGGGAGAATGGTGGAACCCCCGAGAGGCCAGGGTCCATTCTTCTGTCCAGATCAGCCTCTATAACCCTCATCACTAACACCATTACAACAATATTGATCTGACAAGCACAGCTAGGTACATGGCTGTGACGCATGGCACTGATACCTCTACAGACACTTTCAAAGAGAAAAGCCATTTTTGTGATCAATTTATGAGCAGTGTCAAAGCAGTGTCATGTATTAGTTATGCCCCTCTTTTTGCAGGGCTGTTTGGGTCAGGCCTTGATTTATTTTTCATAATTAAACACTTTCCATAAGAAACGTGTCAACATGTCTTTAATTCCCGTATCCAAGACAGTTGACTCAAAACCAGGTTATCTTGTTCTTCACCAATGCTGAATTACCCTTCGCATGGTCTTTGACCTTGGTGACAATCTGGCCAAACTAGACAAAGAAAGTGTATGGAATACTAGCTATAGTGTAGTCCTATAGATTGTTACAGGAGTATATTTCTTTTCAGTTAGATAGGTTTGTAGTCTATATTAAAAGCTTCTTTTGCATTAATATTTCTGAACCATGTGACCAAGTTGTGATTTAGAGATTCTGAAATCTTCACCAATCTCATACCACCTGTATATATATCTGTGTGTGTATGTGTGCTAAGAGATGAATGGAGCACTGGAAAAGCTCACTTCAAAATCCAGAAATCTCATTGGATGGCTGTCTATGTATCTGGGGAGATTATTGTGGACTCCAGAATAGGCCAACCACCGACAGAAATGGTACTCTCCTTTGAGGACCGTCGTTACTTGGACACACTCATGTTTAGCCGGGCAAAACAGCTGGCCATGACAAACCAACAGGTGCCCTATCCTGCCCCAAGGTCTCTGAAAATGTCATTGGCAAACTACTAGTATATAAATGTACTTTCCAAAGTTCTGTTGGTAAAATTCTGCTTGTAATGTGAAACATGGCCACAATTTGGTTCACATATGTACATGTGATAACTTCACGTGTCCTATTACTGTTGATAACTGTTGACATTTTTGTATGAATTCTGCCAGATTTCCATCTTAGGAAAAACATAGGCTAAAGTAAGGAGATGCGTGATTATGGATAGGATCGTGTTCATGGTACTAATGCGGTAATTCTGTTCGCAAACCAAAATATTTGTGTTTGTGTGTATTATTACATGCGTAAGAGACGATTTTCATGTGCTAGCTAGTGGTTTCAAGCCCTTGTACTTGCCTCCAATATTCAGTTTTGAATTACTTATTTATAATTTGTATGCTGTATTTTTATTATTAATTCTGCATAGGAGACTGAGTGCAGGTCGAACATGTGCACCATGGCCAATAAACTGACATTTTTCTTATGAATTGATCGTTGCTTTTGTGGCACGTACATGTAGTTGTATTGATTATTCCTCTGAGTGTGTGCATTGACCGAGAACGTGGCTGCTCTCTATTAAAGTCATGCGTGCGCGGGGAATTTATTGGTGCTGTTATCCGTGTCGCAGTCAATTTACCAGTCACTCATGCACTGGCACCTTGCTGTAATACTTCTGACTGTTCAAGTAGCCTATTGCAAGCATGCATAAGAGTATATGTATATACTTTGCATGCCTCATGTTCGAAGCCTGGTTGCTTCTTGCATTTTAGGGTTGAAATATCTTCATCCTCTACTTCTGTCTCCTTGTATCAAGTCAGTCTTGACTGTATGTGTGCATTTGTGTTTCTTTAGCCCAAGGGCCTATTGAATCGTTGGAGTGGCCAAAATGAACTAGCAGTTGCTATGACGATTTGGTCAGGGGAAAACATTTGCAGGAATCTGGTGAAGTGGTGGATATTCTGAACATGTTAGAGCAGTGACCCGATTATTGCGAAACTGACCAGCTCGTTGCTATATCAGTTAACCAGTGGTCATCTTGACTCAGCTGATCAAGTGACTGAAAAATGTGCAGATTAAAAATGTGGAAATATGTAACAATTTCTTGATCATGTTTGCCTCTTGACCAAGCAAGGGTGAATTCATTTAGACCTGCAATTACCAAATTCACCAGTGTCATCTCGCCAGGGCTTCATTGTAAATGATATTAAAAGCATCAAGAAGATACATGTTCTTCTGTAAGTCAAAAGTTTTTTGGTCCTGAAGACAGTCATAGATATGGTTGTCCAGAAACATTTTGGCACATAATAATTGCAACTGTCATGGTTGTTAAGTGTAATATAGTTAAAATCTTGGTTGATAATCCATCCACAAGAAAGAACATAATGTGAAGCTTCTCAGTTTATCAAGAATATATGCACTAACTTCTAGGTTAGAAGGCAAAGTTCCACTAACAAAGTAATTGCTTTATTGAGGGTATTATATTTATTTATTTATTTGATTGGTGTTTTATGCTGTACTTAAGAATATTTCACTTATACGATGGCAACCAGCATTGTGATGGGAGGAAACCAGGCAGAGCACGATGGGAACCCGCAACCATCCGTAGGTTACTGGCATACCTTCCCACATATGGCTGGAGAGGAAGCCAGCATGAGCTGGACTTGAACTCACAGTGACCGCTTTGTTGGGAAACTTCTGGGTAATTGTGCGCCAACTGACTTAGCCACGGAGGACCTGAGCATATTGTAAAGTAGTGAGAGACAGGTTGGATTTTGATTACTGTGTATAAGTGAAATTTGTGTTTTTAAATTTATGGCTTTAGCAGCAGTATTTATGTTTAATACTGTTTTATTGTCAATTAAAAGAAAAACAAATTTGCCATATTACTTAATATACTGCTAAGTATAAAGAAATAGCTATGAATATACCTGTAGAGAGATGTATCATTGGTAATGTTTGTTAGAGCTATGGTTATTGGGTATATACATGTACATCTGTTTGGAATTAGATTATATTGTGTGGCTGATTGCTTAGGACTAATTGGAGCAGGTGGTGTTAATATTGAGGGGAAAGAGCCATAGGGGGCAGCACCTTACTAATGAGGTCATTGGTCACACTGATGACTTGTCTGTTGCCCATGTAAAATTAGGGGATAATGAAGAGGCAGCTAGTGCACATGTAGGCCAAGTCCTTGATCAGATTGATCGTTTGTGTTAAAACAGAGGTGGTCCTCTGAGCATTCTCCCTGTGATTCTGTTAAGGGCACTGCACTAAATCAATCTAAAACCACTGCATCAATTAGTGGACTTGCGTGTTCAAACAGAACATAGAACATGTACATACATAGCAAGATTTGACCCCTATTCCCAAGACAATGAAGCAGTTCCCACATTTAGTCTGTAATCATCCATCAAACGACTGTATGTTATTAAATTACTGTACATATGAAATAAGGTGGCTCTTGCATCTAATACTTATCTTTGTATGCATTTTTGGTATTCATAAGAAAACAAAACGTGTTAGAAGCTGCGGTCTGTCGTTCTGTCTATCAGTGTGTTAGTCAAATTTTTCATGTCATAGCTATCATTAAAATATGATCTTAGAGAGCCAGTCAACATTGACTTTTGCCATATGCCACAGTATATATATGCAAAGTATTTTTATGTGAAAGTACAACATTGTTTTGAATGGTGATGTAAGTACATGTACATGTGAAGTCTCTGGATTGTATTTTGTGTGTGTTTCATGTGCTTGGATGCTTACAAGATTTTCACATCAGCAGTGGTTTTTGTTAAAACTAAGTCTCATTCTAGACTTTTTCAGATATTCTAAGAAATGTACTGTCCACATATAACACTTTTGATTTTACTGTAACTCTGTAAATGTGGGAAACCTAGAAGGTTATAGAAACCTGAAAGAAGTTCATCTTTTATACTATTCAGTTTACCTTTTCAGCTTTTGCCGTAATTTTTATAATTATGTCTCCAATATGTTGAACAAATTGACCAAATTATTTTCTTTGAAGGAATCTATTTTATATTTACTTTATATTACCATTCTATTTGAGGTTGACTGGAGGAGTGTCTGAGTGTGTCTGAGAGACTCTATCATGATAAACATTTTTCAGATGAATGTAATATTAAGAAATATAGAAAAGTAGGGAAAATGTACAATAAGACACCCTGATTCCAAAGTGTGGCTAAATTTGCTATGGCTGTTGTCTTTGGTGTCATCAAATTGATAAGAAATATGTCATTACCCTAATCTTCTAGATTATATATTAAATTTTCTTGTGATATTTGTAAAGACTTCGAGGATTATTTATTCATTAAAAAGGGTTAATTGGTTTTGTACAAAGTTAGATTAGAGTGCAGATGTGGTATGTATTGATACATATTAACATAAACTCTATGTATGTATGTATGTATTTAGTCTTGCAAAGAAACGCTTGGAGGATAATTATTTAACAAGGCAAATATTTAACTGTAAATAACCAAAGTAAACTGCCATGTGTGGTGAACCACATGTTTTGACATAACAGAATGGGTGCTTCCATTTTTCTAAAGAGAGGGGTGCCAGTGCTATTGACCAATTGTACATATGAACATGCTTTTTTTCTGTCCAACAGCATGTACAAAAATGCATTTAGAATACATGTATGCACTACTATTAGCTTGTCATGAGTAGAGGGGTAATAGTATAGAAGACGAATTCTTTTAAAATTTTATCTGTATTGGTGTAGTGAATGCTATTGCTTTTAAGTGTCTTCGCATTTTAATTGGTTTGTAATAGGGTATTGTGTGGTTTGAGGGAACGATTAGGAACAATTTTACCACAATACCTTTGAACTCTTTTTGATGTCTAGAATCTGAAACTTTTGAGACAAATATTTCCACTTTACTTTCCTGTGTCCAACCACTGTTAAGTGAAATGTGGTATATTTTCTATTGAAATTCAGTCTCACTCTAAGATTCTATTGCTGTCAAATTAACTGGCTGACGGGTTATTGCTGGCATTTAAATTGAGCCATCAAAGGCATGCAGATATAATGGTCATTTAATCCCTGCTCAGTACTGCCTTCACATTTTCAGCCTGTGTGCCACTCCAGCTGTTTCAGGTCGGTTAAATATAAGTAAAACTTCCATACAGTCATGTATACCAAACAGGTATACATGTATAAATAGTTAAAAATACATTCATCAGATTTGCTTGGGCAGTGGAGGCCCAAGTCGACGTCAGTGATGAATATATGATGGGCACAGTTCAGATGTTCTCTGGGAGGTGAAGCTAGACCAGTTCATTGGTTTATTTGTAAAAGTTGGATTGTAAAGGACTTCTAAGTGATTCATTTTATATTATATATATGGTATCAGTCATGTGTAACATACTAGTGCTTGGATAACCACTTTATACTGTGCCCATGTACATGCATAGGTACAGGCACAGAAACATGTAGATATGTGTACAAGTCAGCGGTTACAAACCAGGCATGTATGGACACGTATGCCATCCAGTGCATCTCAGAAATGTAATGAAACATATTAATAATTGAGGTAATAATTCAGATTTGCTATATTTGCCCCCAAAAGTGTAGGTCATATGGTACATGTACTGCATTCCACCCTTAGTTTCACAGGTAAAAATGCACTTTCAGAAGCACATGGAAGTCTTAAAATCAGTTGTTCTGATAAGAAGTTAATGACAGTTGACAAAGACTCTTAAGTGACCATATACGTTGGATGAAGTAATTAATGAGAATTAAGCAGAATGTATCATTTTGAAAAAGCTAAAATTCGACATTAAACACAGTATCACAATTAGTGGTGAAAGTTAAATCTTTCCAGTTGGAAATATTATCCTCCTTCCCTTTGGAGTAGCCCCAAGTGTCTTACGAGTAGCCCCAAAGTGTCTTTTTGAGTTGCCTCAAAGTGTCTTTTGGAGTAGCCACAAACTGTCTTTTGGAGTAGCCCCAAAGTGTCTTTTTGAAGTTGCCACAAAGTGTCTTTTGGAGTAGCCACAAACTGTCTTTTGGAGAGGACCCAAGGTGTCTTTTAAGACCAACAACAGAATCGAGCAAGTATGAGTACTTTTGTAATTGACAACATTTCAGATCAGATACAGTGTTTATTTTATCGTTATTCAAATGAGAATAATCCAAGCCTCAGAATACTTGTCTTTTTTGCTTGTGAAGATGTACATTTAAGTGTTGATTGGGGGATTAGATGTAACTTATCCAAGTGGATAGTTACATTATGAATATAATGGTTTGAATTTCACGGCATGTTCTGTATGAAGATTAACCAGCTGCTTTATACACTCATCACATTTTGATGTAATGTATTTATGAAGGCAACTTTGAAAAATGTCTATTTTAGAAACCCTGGGGTGCATAGGATCTGAATTACTTGTCAGATTTCACATATTATTTCAGATGACACAACCTTTGGTGGTTGACTGTGATCAGTGTACATCATCCATAGTCATTGTTAAAGAAAGCAGAACAAATAATACATGTACATGTATAACCTGAGTTGTATGGAAAGAGGAATGGCTCCATAAATCTACTTTTAAACCAACTTTCAATTTGGAGTTCTTATGAGGCCATGGGATGTGCTGTGTTAGACAAATTGAAAGCATAATGTCACATCACTCATGTCCTGCACACATATAGCTAAAAGGCAAGAAACAGTTTGCCTGATGTCAGTGTAAACAGCTGAATTCACAGGTGATAGAAATACTAGTACCTTGCATTAGATTGGATAAACCGGATAACGTGGTACTGTCAGTTTTCTCAGTGTATGCATTTTATCTTACTTTGTTTTGCTGTATGTTGGTTATTGAGCATCACAAATATAAAAATATTTGCTTATTAAATGTTTGGTACTTTATTGATTCATATACATACTTAGCCTGGCTGTTTTTCCTTTTAACTTTTATTATTTGAAGTTGTGACCAATCGTCTTGCTTAACCTTAACAATTACCAGAAATCAATAAGTGCCATCCGTTTAAAGTAATGGCATGTAGAGCTTAATTACAAGTTCTCTAGCCAGAGGACTACCCCTATATTTATGAGGTGGCACGTTCCGATCCAGTCCCTGTTGTATCAGATGTCGCTTAATTTACATCAGGAGGTTCCTGAGGTGGCCGAAGAGGTGCGTTGGTCATTTCCTCCCTCCCATAAACCTGATAACAGTCACCAGAGTGAAGAAGTCTGGGGTACAGAGTACTCAAATCAAATTACCTGTAATTGCTGGAGTCACCTGCATGTTTAAGGTGGCTTTGAGATTTGGCCAGGATGACCCGCAGTTGGTCTGGACATTTCCTGTGAGGAGGCAACTTTCATGTGAAGAAGTCATTAGGTGTGAAGAGCATTATTGTGATGTTTCTCACGAGATTCGACCACTTGTGTATTTTATACCAGGTCTAGAAGAACAAAGGGTGTCCTCTTCCAACCCCGAATGCCAACCCACAATAATTAGTGACTAGTCTTCTCTTCTACAACCCATGTTTTACCGATGAACTGCATGTTTATAAACAATAAATGTGTGTGTAAGACTAACTTGTTTAACTCCTTACAAGTACATGTCAACCTAAGCTGAGTTAGTTCATCAAAGTTGGATCTTACCATTAAAAATTTATTATGAGATGTTCACATGCTCATTCTTGGCCAGTTGTAGTTTGGTAGGCACACTGCTGTCTTCTGTTTTTGACAGTGTGCGTGTACATGTTAGTCTTTATGTGTCTTTACTCCAAAAGACCATTAGCTCTGACAGTCTTACTAAATCAGCATATTTCAGAATGTGGATTCTACAGATAAAAACTTGTGTAGCAAGGTGATCTTAAATGTGCATTTTCAAAACTGAAGCCAGGATAGTTAAATACAAGCTTGAGGTAGACTTGACACACTGATGCAATGTATAGTTTGTAACCAAACCATTCTTTCAATGGAACTATGAAGATATGAAGATGTATGTTTCATTAAAGGACATGCCTGTAACTAGAATGTGAATTTGGATGCTACGGTTTAGAGCACAGCTTGAAAACCCTGGTGTTTTCTCAGTGTGTCCCATCTCAGTTGCTCTCGTTGTAAATTGATGCACACTGTGGTATGATACCTGTCTTCAAATTTTATTAACTCTTCAAAGAATTTAATGGTTGTGAGAAACACGATTGGATCTATCACTCATTGTGTTCTGTGGCATTCTCGGACTTTTTTATGTCACGTCCAGAGTGAACCACAGGCAGGAACAAAAGAACAGTTATGTTCTTCAGAAACTTCGCAACAAATCAGTGTTTGGGAAGTGGTCTTAATCAGGAACCCTATTTCTCATATCTTAATAATTCAACAAAAACAAAGCAAAAATGCAAGTCTGACAAAGACATATTTTCTTCTTTTGGGGCTATATGGATATGGTAGGTAATCAGTATAGTTTAGATATAGGTTGAATGAATGTAACAAACTATTCTAGGCTATAATATAGTCTTCTGTATGTTGTTGTTGCAGTGATGCGCCTTACAAAGCCAACACTTATGCCCTTCTCCCCAATCCTGTGCGAAGAGTCTGACCTTCACGGTGATCTTCTCAGCCAGCAGGTGAGGAATGATATTTCCAAGCCAGGAAACCTACCGAACTTCATCTTTGGAGATTTATTGACACTTCCACAAAATTTTGGGTAAGTTTCCTTGCTTTTCACTTTTGAACGGTGGTGAGGAAATGTGAGATTTCATGGTCCCTCTGCACCTACAGTGTATGCTCACATAGTTGATAAATGCAATGTATGAACACCTTGATTTCTGCCATATAATGATTTGAAATATCTTGAATGGTAGTAAATGAAGGGGCCTACGTTACATGGCCAAATGATTACTGTGCCAGCGCAGAACACTGATTCAGGAGCCCCATGCCAATATGTTCACTTTGATTTCCAATACAAAAGATCTAGCTTATGCTGGTTTCTTCACTTTTGGTACATTGAAAGGTTTGCTAGCGATGCGCTGATGGATGTTGGTTTTCCTCAGGTTTCCTCCTGCCATAATGCTATTAGTACGAGTGGAATATTCTTGAGTAGGGCATAAAACACCAATGAAATAAATAAAATAAATCATTGACACAAGAATCATTTGTGATTTGATAATTTATTGAGTGCCATATAGTTTAAATTGCTTGCACTTATTTACATGTATCAAGTGGCTTGTAAGAAATAAAATAGCCAGTAGTCCATATTGACCCTTGTACAGAGATTGTGATATATGAAAATCCTGACAAAAGGCTTGTAAGCAATTGTGACAGCAAGGGATAAAGCAAATGAGTATGTAAAGCCAGCTAAGTACATGGGTTGTAGGGTACAAGAGGCTGTACATTTAATGAGTTTGAATTGTAGCCTGTTCAGAATAATTCCGATTCAAGGAGTCTGCTGGTTCTGTATTCCAACTTCATTTACATCTACATGTATAACAAGATGCCTTTTCTGAGAATGCATTGCTCAGCATTCACAGATTCTTCTGGGCCACCACTCTTTAGTATTATTATTATTATTATTATTATTTTATTTTTTTATTTTTTTTTTGGCTGTGATTATTAGTCAACTGGGCTAACATTTGTACACATTTGTTGAAGGAAAATGTAATATAATAGGCATAATTTATATGCTTCTTCACACAAAATTATGCCAGCTTAACAATGGCACCATTTTCTTGTCAGCAGCATTTCATGTAAGTTTACAAATATATGTGTGAATTGTGGAAAATGAAAAAAAACAAAAAACAAGAAATGTGTTTTATTTGCAGGAACATCTTTCTTGGGGAGACGTTTTCCAGTTACATCAGTGTTAACAATGACAGCAGTCAGGTGTGCAGGGAAATTATTGTTAAGGTAAGATTCCTGTTATCCATAAATTCTTCACAGAATCTTAAACCAACTTTTACTAGAATGGATTGTAACCTTGTCTGGAAATGTACTTTTTTCATTCTTTTATGAGTATTTTGTTTTGAAAAAAAAAACAGCTCTGGTGAAAATGATGAATTTGCAATGAATTACAGTTCTCACCCAAACTGATTACATCTGTCTGAATAGTTTATGCTTGCCCTTAATGGCAAACTCCGTTGTTGTCTTTGCACTGTGGTGAAAGGAATATGTAGCCTGAGCATTTCTTGATTAAGTAATCAGTGAAATATCCTTGAAATAAAGATGTACTCTTCGGTACAGTCCTATGAAAGTTGTGGCCATACAGGCAGGAAAGAAAATGCACTTGTGGGCTTAGTAAATCACAAAAAACAGAGAATTAGTGACCCACACATCTGACGCAGTTGCAATTCTTAAAAAATACACCAGCTCTGATGTTTTCGTTAGTGGATTTCAGGCTGTCCTATTTTCTCATGTGATATTGTGATATTTTTGGTCAACAGGCGGATCTTCAAACAAGCTCACAGAGACTGGCTCTCTCTGGAGTGAATGCTCAGCCAATAAAACTCGGTCCAGATGAGAGCATGGATGATGTCATACATCACGAAGTTAAAGAACTTGGCACACACATGTGAGTACAATTGTGCTCGTGAAGCGCTGAAGTGCAAATGCAGTTCACAAGATGGGATTCCCAACAGCAGACAGTGATGTGCTTTTACATGGCTTAACCTGATTTGTATAGGCGAGAAATTGTGTGCAGTCACGCCCATTAATCTCAGACTTTGTGTAAACATTACCAAACATGAAGATATTACAAATTCGGCAGATTTGACAAGATGTGAATAACCTATAGGAGCTATCCCTGCCCAATCATAGTAAGGTTCTTTTATTCTGATCTACATGCAAAACTGTTCTTAACGTTGGTACACAGCTTCCCCAGTGTGCAAGGACAGAGATCTCATATTAGTTGAGGAGATTATTTGCTGTTATTAGTTTTAGCGAGGTATTTTAGAAATTCGTTCATGTCAACATCTCATTTGTTATGTTATTTTAAGATGAGTTGCAGTGAGTTAGATTGATCTCTCCCCTCATATTTTAAAGGATTAGTGTCCAAATTTTGCTACTGGCCCTAATTATGAAGATTATAACCTGTTTTCACAGTTTATTACTGGAAGGGCTTCTGAGAATCCTGAAAAAACAATAGATTTACTGCCCTAGCCGATCGCCTGCTGGCCGTCAAGTACAGCTCAATGGGTGACGTCATATATGGTCAACCCAAGATTCTAGCTGCATGCAAGCAGATATGTTGCCATATCAATTTAAACCCATAGTGGACGTTAATGTTCCGATTTTTGACACTAGCATGTGTGGTTAGACTTCGGATTCTGAGTTTCAAGATGATGAATATGATCTTTGTCCAGGCATTGGTAAACTATAGCTTTACTTTCTGCACGCACTGTATGTTTTGTGTGTGTATCTTCATGGGAAAAGCCACACAAAAATGAGGTTGTGGTGCATGAAAACACCATGAAAAACTGTATCTGAAAATACTTTCACTCAATTTTTTAGATTTTTTTTCCCATCAAATTGACTACAGTCAGATATTTTGGTTGTATAGTGGGTTTTATGGACCATTTTTATAAAGTGGTCCTTCAGTGACATCGCACATTTTTGTACAGCTTTATATTCAGCTCTGAATGAAGTTCTTGTGAAGAGGGCTCATGTAGTGGTTGTCGGTGTATGAAAAAGCTAATGTGACATAGAATTTTTGCTTTAGGACCGTAGAAAAGTCATTGTGACATCATATCATCAATGTAGTCCATAAACCTGCCATACAATCCAAACATTTGACTGCATTTATGTTGGTGAAAAAAAAATCAGTGATGATATTTTCAGACAGTAATGATTTGTCCACTCGCCATGACTTCATATTTGCAGTGTCTTTCTCTTTAAAATTTAATATTTGTTTACTATTCTTTCCCTCTGACCACTGTAAATATCATTCTACTCCCCGAGCTGTATTCAGCTGTATTCCTCTCGTAGCTTTATGCTGTAAAATAACATGTGCAGTTAGACTGTTTTTAGTCGGTACAAAATTCTTCCCTCTTTCACTAAAACCATGCCTTACTGATAATTAAATCATCTGGAAACTTGAAAAAACTAACTTCAGAATTCTTTTATGACCTATTTTCGCAACCTTATGCAGAACACCAATCCACTTTGTGGCAAAATTCAATATGCTTGTTGTCACTCTTATAACTTTTTTAACACTGAACTAAATGGCGAAGCACTGAGAACTTGTAAATGTTGGTCTTGTATGACATAATTCTGCGAGTACTACCAGTTGTTATATCATAGTATAATGATATATACAGAGGTAGCTAATTTTGAATAAATACTAGATCTGGACACTTACCTTTTATAAAGGTTTACTACAGTTGAATTTTCATGCCACCCATGTACCTTTGTTGAAAACAGCCAGCTAAGGGATTTGTATAATGCAAAAGTATATATTCTTCAAAACAAAAAAGAGCGACATTTTGGTGTTTCAGCAAAATTTCAATTTATTTGTCATCTTCAAGGAAATAACATCTATTATCGATGTTCTTACATTGTGCCACATGTAATCTTATTAGTGTATGAACAAAAGAGGGCTTGTATTGTTTACCTTGATTTGTTTTCAGTGAATAAGCTGGTGTTTATATCGTAAAGTACATGTACCAGGCTCTGCCGTTTGTGTCAGTTTTATTTCATGGACTATTGAAAAAGTTTTAGTGAAATAGACAAAATAAATGCAGCACAGTGGCAGTCTACATGTATATTAATACATGTGCAAGACACGTGCTCTGAGATGTCTTTTTTCAAGCTGCCATGAGAAACACCTGAGCATTTCCATGGCTAATGTAGTATGTCTACTCCGTGCGTCATAGTAACTTGACTTCATCAGAAACACAGGTGCAGAGGACACAGTTTAGCTGGTGCTTCAGAGAAATGTGTGATAGTCGCCTGTACAGAAGCTATTCTTAGCCCTATCACATATGGCAAAGTTCTAAAGATATTAAACCTGCAAAATTCATGTGACAGTCCACAGTTTTGTCAACCCCATAGCTCTGCAATGTCATAAGCATTTAATGTAAGTGCCTCTACCTGTTAATAACTTACAAAACCTTTTTGTAACTCTACGGGCTAGTGCCAGGTTCATGCAGTGCCAGTTATTATGGGTGCCAGGTTTAAACGTTTGACAAGTTTGTAAATATATGACATAGAAAAACTTTTATATTTGTAAATTTGTTATGATCTGAAATGCAAAAAACAGGAAAACTTACATCATTTTGTTTTCAGCTCTACTGGTCAAAAACTAGAGGAATTTTTGTACCAACAAGATGCCAGTTGTCTGCCTGTCGGTTTCTGTCTATCCAGTGTCTGTTAACTTTTCCTTTGAAATGCTACTCCTCCATCACTTTTTATCCGTTTTCAATGAAACTTACATCAAAATACATAAAGGGCTACAACAAGGATATACAAATCATTTGTTTTCATTTCTCGCTTATTAGAATGCTTAGAATGTTTTTTAGATTGATTTTTAGCTTATGTCCTATCCTGAGTGTCTGGGTCCAATAACAGGGAAGCAGTGCTAAACAACATGTTTGGGGTGGTATCTTAAAAATTACTGAGCGCATTGAACTCATGAGGGGGATAATCCATTGTTGATTCTGTGTGTGCATATTAAATACCGTAAATTACGGTATTAGTTAGTGTACTGTGTATTAGAATCTGTGTTAAACAAAAACTGTGTAGAGTTTTATGGCTCCCCGTTGAAGAAGGAATCAGCATTGTAGGGTTTTCATCAAGTCTTCAGTTTCATGCTGCCTTTTAAAAGTATCACAGTGATACGCTCATGGCAAGTTGTTTGGCTTCAGTCACATGGAAGAAAGCAGTCATTTGTTAGTAATGTCATAATAAATGTATTAATAAATGTGTAATGACATGTTCTTGGTTTCACAGATTGGTTTGTGCTGTTAGTTACACAACACAGGCAGGTGAAAAGATGTACTTCAGAAAGTTCTTTAAATTCCAGGTATGAGGGTTTCAGTGTTTTTGCATTAATTGGCCTCCACTGAATTACCTCCCTTGAAGTTGCTCTCATATATTAACTGCATATTAGTTATGGCCCTCTATGGTTAGGTGAGACCTTGGAAGTGGCTGCATATGACGTAATTAAGTTAATGTAAGGTCAGTGGGCAATAATTTTATAAATCTTGATCACAACAAAGTACATTTATTTGCAAGGTTGAGAATTTTTAGGGAAAATTGATGATTTGGTGTTTTATCTTGCCCTAAATCACTGTCTGCGTTTGATTTTGTCAGTGCCTTTTTGTCCACATACATGTAGTACAGCGAACAAATTCACATATATCAGTCCAATATCGTTTGTCACCTGTGATCATCTCCAGCCATGGTATATGTAATTTTGGGTCATGTGTTTGTGAATAGAGAAGAACTCCACCGACTGTAGAGTAGGACACTTGTCAATTTTCATAATTATCTTGTGAAACAGTTAGTGAACAGTGAGCTATTCAGCAATGTTTGTTTACTATTTTGAGTGAAAAATGTGCATCCTGATGCATAGAAAAGAGTAGATTGCTGCTGTGAAAACAAGCCATTCAGGCTGTTTAACACATTCTCACGGATCATAGTTTCATATGGCAAAAACTGATTTCACATTATTTTATGTTTGCTGTCAGCTGACAAGGAAAGTAATTGAGTGCAAGCCAATTGATAGTAACAAGGATATTAAAGAAACACCTGAGTGTGAAGCATTACAAAAGTAAATGTACATATGTATAACACAAGTTGTCAGTGTAAAACATCCTGAATAAATAGTTGTTTTGTAAATATACATTAGATTTCATGTACGTAATAGAGACATAAAGATAAAAGCAATAGACACACCAATCAAACATCGGTATATACATAAATACAGTAAATTATCTTCTTGCTTTTGAATATAGGTGCTCAAGCCATTAGATGTCAAGACTAAATTTTACAATGCCGAGGTAAGTGTCCGCCTATTTATGTGTGTATATCATGCTAGTGTGTGAAAAGACTGTGTGAGAACTAATACTATGATCTGCCGAAGTATCGGTTTAGAGGTCTCAAAAAGTGGTACGGCATCAAAGGTTGACTTTTTGCATTGTCTTACACTACATACCTGGGATAGCTTTCATTCTTCTCAGCTCTTCTTTCAGAGAACAGATCTGTGCTCTTTTTGTCCACAAATGTAGAACTGGTCTTATTGCATGTACTTGTACTGCCTATAACATGTAGAAGCTGCACTCCAGCTTAACAGGTTTCTTTTATGAAATAATAGTGACTTTATATCACATTGTTGTGCATGCATAACAAAGACCATTAATCACAATTTACACCATTGTATCAGCCATATCAACAGGATTCAAACTAAAGGAATGTTGGGATTAAACCACACAGGTGATCCAAACTGAAAAGTTGACAATGAATATATAGGACTGTCTAACCTTTAGTTTTTAATGGAGTAAATTTTGTCCATTTTTGTAAGAATGACCCTGGCAGTAATTAGCAACTCGCCACCTGGATCTCAATGAACACATCATTTGGCTTGTAGTTAATTGTAACCTTACAGTATTTGCTATTTTCCAATAAACAGGTGATTTAAAGCTAGGGTTACTTGAGATTTAACATAAACCTGGATTTTGTTCATAGCTTGATTACAACAGAGGTAAACCAACCAACTTACCAAATCATTGAATGTAGATTCAGATTAGATGGAATATGTATGTGAAAGCCAAGCTGGGAACATGGCTATTAAAGCAGCTCAGAGCCATACTTTCTGCAATTCTAATTAATAATAATAATAATAGTCCTTGTTTACTGAGAGTAATACACACTCTGGCAACATAGTTGATTTTTCTTGAAGCCTTCTTTCTCTGTGGCGATCTACTATGAATTATTGGATTTTAAAGAAAAACCCCAAAAAGTTCAGTGTCTGGAAATGTTACCTGCATCTTTGCTGATTTCCAGGACCTGTTGTATCATAGATATTTGTGATGACCAGTAAAGCGTAAAGAGAAAACAAAATGCGCACTTGTATTAGAAATGCTGCCTTTCAAGTGACAGTTCTTTTTGCATGAGAATGAAACTCACACTTGATCATTTGCATTTGTTCTACATAAAAAGCATCACCTCTGAGCAGGAGCATTTATAAAATTTTCTGATTAGTACATGTAGTTATGATTAAGAAATATTATTAAAAACTACCCAGCTGTCACCAGGGTTATACATATATATATATATGGGGTAGCCTGAGACCACTGTCTAGGGGTGGCTTTTATTTGCTGATAAGAGGGGACTGCTGGCCACCTTTAGCCCGATGGCAATGATGTGGACCCAGTTTAGGTAAAATGCTTGTAAGGTGTTACCTCCTCGCTCAATTCTGCTACAAGAAATTCTTCCCGAATACACATAAAGCACCTTAATTCCAAAAGTTGAATTATATGCGCACATTTTGCCATAGTTGCTACTTAGTATTACCTCACCATTCTCAAGTAAATCTTAGCAGAAGTAGACAATGTGATCACTTGGCATATGCTCATCACGGGTTTTCCATAACGTCATATCTTGAAATTTACATCCATACAAAACAAATCTACACCTTTAATCAATTTGTGTAAAGGTCAACCACAGATGCCCATGCGCGGGGAGCAACAACATGGTTTATTAGGTCCATTTATCTGTAACGCACGTGAGTGTAAGTCACTGATGTAAATTATCGTGGATTTACTGATTGTAAAGGCTACAGAATGTGAACAAATTTGGCAGAAGAACAGGGAATGTCTTGGTGAATGTAGTTTATCTCAGCTTTACTCAGTTAATGCATGTCTTGATTCATTTTGCAGGGATTTTCAAAGCTACTGTTTTTAAATACCATTATTATAGCTCCTCAGCTGTAATCTGTGCCTAACTCCATATTAAATGATCACAGCCGAGATCCTTGGCTATATATATGGAGTGAAATATACTCAGGGATTCTAGAGACTTTCAGATGCTGGTTATTTATTTTTTTTTAATTAAAATCTTTTTAATTGAAACCAGAAAGAGTTACTATCTTTAAACAAGATTGGACATGTTGCACTTCCTTGAGGCCCTCTATAACAATACATGAATATCCATTAATAGGATCTACTGTCATTGAAAAGAGAAAGTGTTGGAAATGCCCCTTTTATGCAATAATTGTAACAGAATGAATATTATTAACAGGTGCAAACTGTATATGTATGCTGTGGAATGTTTTGCAGGATTTGAGTTTTTTAAACCACATAAAGCAGTCTTTAATGTGTGGATAATGTTCTGGGGGTCTGCATCAAGAATAAAAATCAAGTGTTCTTGAAGACTTACGAAGTTCTAGGTTGGGGATTTTGTCCTTAATTTTATATTCCTGCATTCTGTTTGTTTGGATTTAAATTGAAAATGATACTTCTCTGCTGAGATGTTGTGTTCTGTAACCTCGCTGTTCTCCTTATGATGTGTTCACCATGGTTTCATTTGCATGCATGTATTTTCCTACCCCATAACATGCATTTGTTAGTCTCTGGTCATATGTTATTACCGGTTCGTGTTGTAATATAAATATCTGCTTGTCTTTCAG
Organism: Acanthopleura granulata; assembly: GCA_016165875.1. Lineage (NCBI taxonomy): Eukaryota > Metazoa > Mollusca > Polyplacophora > Chitonida > Chitonidae > Acanthopleura > Acanthopleura granulata. The sequence continues at coordinate 18,128,323 of JABBOT010000004.1, forward strand.
GATTATTTAGTAAGTGACATTTTCTTCACACATTTAATACCATAATCCTTAACATGGTGTGAGATGGGCTTTGTATGGTATGTAGCTATAGCAGTTTCACAGGTGTTGCTTTGTAGTAAATATATCAAGGAGCACCAAATGTGTTTCTCATATATTATTCTCTTAGTGTAAACCCAAGGCACATCAGTATGTACACATACCTATCTATGAATACTGCTTGGGTTTTTCACATTCTCTCTGAGTGAGCACCACTTTCACAAAGCAGTTTTCATTTTAAATTGAAAAAATGAAATGTAAATGAATTTTATAGATTCAGAAATGTGTTTAATATAGATTTACATGTACATGAAGAGTAAAAGGAAAGGCCAGGCCACCAGTAACATGCAAGAAAAATATTTTTTAAGGGTGGCAGCAGGGTAAAATTCTTCATACCCATTATTTCAAATTGTGCTGTGTTATGCTATTATCATATCATGTGACAAAGGGATAATAATTTGATATTCATACAGCCTTCCATGAACACATTGTATCCAAGGGAGGTTGGGATATTAGGCCTGTACATTTGTTGCACCCTCAGGCACTATTTAAATAATTAACTTTAGTTCAGTCGAAAACTGTTTTCTGAAACAGGGTTCAGTTATTTTTTTTTATAATGTATACATGTGGGGGAGATCTATCTACATGCTTTTCAATCTGAAATCAGACTGGCATTGAAAGTTGGTATCTGCAAGTTTTTAAATGTAGTTTGTATCAGTTTAAATAGTTGAATGCCCTATAAGTGCCCCTACAGAAGTAACATTCAAAAATCATATGGATGTCAACCTTGCAGATTTCAGATCAGTGTCATATGAAGTCTTCTAATTTACTCCAAAGGTGGATCTCCCTAACCTTTCAATTGATTGGGGTTTCTGATGGATATGGAGGTATCCATGGAGAAATGATAGAATTGGAAGTAAATCAATTACCCTGTTAGAGATGTGAACATGAGTCATTCTCATGCCTCCAACCTACATGACTCCTAACCCCATTGATCTGTAATACTAGGATTTGTCTTATGTGGTTCCCGACATATACATGTATTATTCAGTGTGATGGAGGGTGTGGCCGTCCGAGAGGGATTCCGGTTATGCATGTGATGGTTTTTTAATGTACATACATGTATGCATATGACAAGGCTACATGTACTTTGTTTCTGTAATTCAGTCATTGATTTAAAAGGTTGACCAATTGAGCTCAGGGTGAACTTGGATATAATCAAAATAGTTTTACCTCCCTTTCCATCAGGACACCAAGATTGTTTTTTTGTAAACCAAGTGTAACCTTCACATCAGTCTCTTGCTGACAATATCACCATGTGAAAAATTCTGCCGTCAGCTGATTATGACTGCATCAGTACATTCATGGTTAAGGGATTTTATAAGATGGTGTATAGGCATTGCTTCAGTGGTAATGGGAAAGACAGTGCTTTTCTTGTTGTTTTTTTTGGATGTAAGTATACAAAGGATAAACAGTTTTTATTGTTAAATTAAATGATAGAGAGCCAAAATCTTTAATTAAACTCTTTTTTGCTGATAATTTTAAAATGCGATCTTTCAAGGTCATCAGTTGAAAGCTCATGTTTAGTTAAATTTTTCAGCTATAACAAAAAACTTTTATCTCTAAAAGTATATGTCTGTCCTAGCAGGGTTAACTCCTCTTCTCATATTTGTCTTTATGTAGCTAACACTATTCAGTTTCTTTTGCCCACCCCTTACAATCCACTTTTACTTTCCTAATTAAGTTATGTTCTTGATTCCAAGTCAAAATAATCATATTATTACATTATTCGAAGAGTTTGTCATTTATGAAATCAAACAGAATATTCAAACTGAATAATCAAACTCATTTTACTTGTACATGTACTCTGTGCGACCAAGTTAATGATAACATAGGATCTGACAGTTTGGGATCAAGCGTGTCATTGTTCAGAATCCATGAGCTGAGCTATATGTACAAGTAAACTGAGATTTTCTGGCTTTGATTATCACAATAAGAGACGTGTACGTGGAATGCAGTTGTCCCTTTTCATATGCTAACTTTGAAAGTGTTATACGGTGACCTTAAGATACATGTACATGGATTGATATCTTGGTGTGGGCAATGCAAAGTTTTTAGTGTGGAAATATTATAAAGTACAGATAGTTTAAAAATTCTATGCTATCCTTTTTGAAAAAATGGAATACTTGTAAGCCGGTAAGTAAGATAACTTTGCAATTATAATGTGTTATGTTTTTTCAAGAGAATTCCCAAAAGTGTTTTGATTCATTGTGTATAGAAAGTTTAGAAACTTAGCTGATATATGATAGGAAGGCTACTTTAGATACTGTATTAATTAAATCAATTTATAATGAATTAGTTGATGTGGTATATGAGTCACCTAATTTTAGTATGCATATGGAGTAAATATTGGATTGTTAGTGTCTGTATTAAATATGTTACAGATCGCTGATGTACCAAAAAGAGGAACATCCTTAGGTCATTTATCTTTTTAGTTTGTGCAGTATTTGGTGTGATATCTGTGACATCTGAATTGTATTACATGGGTTTGAGTAAAACCCTAACTTCTTGATGTTGGCTTGAACATATAACAGATTAGATGTAATTCTCATGTCATGTTGGAGAATGTCGTGTGTTTGTTCAGTCTGACGAGGTATACCTGGAAGCGCAGATCCAGAATATCACCCCGGGGCCAATTTACATGGAGCATGTTAGCCTGGAACCTTCGCCCCAGTACACCACCACCCAGCTCAACACGCTGGACGAGAAAGACAAGTAAGAGACAGTCTGTTGCAGTAGCACATCTTCTAGGGTTGAAACGTAAATATACATCTGTGTAGAAGGCCTACATGTATCCCAAAGGTCTTACATGTTAAAAAAATATTGGATTCCATTTACTGTTAACATATATATAGTTGTTTACATATGTATTAAATAGCTAATCGTGTAACAGTATAAATAGCTTGAGGAACAGTATAAATAGCTTGAGGAAGTACAGCATGCCTCTAAATAGAATATGTCATAGATTATGCAATAATAGCAAATAATTTTCTGTTTTATTTATTTATTCATTTTTATGTTGAAAAGTGAGCCACCACTTGTTCTGTTTTTGTATCTATGCATGCTTAGGCTTAACGCTTTTTCAACACTTTTTCAGTCATATGATGACGAGGAGTCCTTAGAATATATAGACACTGTGTGTTCTCATGGCAAGATGAGTCTGTGCTGCCTGTCTGTGATGCCACTGGAATATCATGCTGAAGACACCAGACATGACACCACAACCAGTCAGATTGTACTGACACTGGGCTGACCAGTCCTCTTTCTATCTCTGTCCTGTCAGTGCTGAGAGGTTAGAGGTATGACCTGACCCTGGATTGATCTCCTGACCTTGAATCATATGTGGTCTTTTTTTTGTCCTTGTTTCCGATATCCCACTCACATTAAACCATTGACACAGAGTTTTTACTTCTACCCAAGTAATTTGTAACATCAAATTTAGAGTTTTCCTTGGTTTCAGAGCCACCCTGGTATTTGGTAAGGTAAATTACCTTAAACCCATGGACACGCGTCAGTACTTGTATTGCCTGACCCCTAAGGCTGAGCTGTACAAAGACAACAAAGTGCTGAAGGGGGTGACCAGTATTGGGAAGCTGGACATTGTATGGAGAACCAACCTGGGGGAGAGGGGACGACTGCAGACCAGTCAACTTCAGAGGGTGGTAGGCAGATACAGTCTACGTTTACTTTCATTTGTATGATATGTTTACTGGGTGTATTATACCCCATGGAAGTTTCTCTTCCCCTCATTAGACCATATCTTGTGGGGTTCTGCAGTTTGTGATGTTGCCGTTTCTGGATGACAAATCCAGTGTAGCATGCTAAACTGTATGGCAATTTTTCTTTTCACTCAGCTTCCCCTGTACATGCACTTTCCTCTGGTCGATAAAACACACTGGAAATTGATATGCACCATGCAGTGATTCTACAGTGTATCAGTATATGTATACTGCTGAGCCCTTGATCTAATTAACATGGAGAACTACTTAGTTGTGGGTTAGTTTTTGTGAATTATGGTTAATCTGTTTCGTCTGATTCTGAGGGTTCTGTTGGTCTTAAAAAGATGTTTTGAGCCTTGTTTGTTGTTGGCTCTGTGGCCGAAGGGCTTATCACAAAATGATTCAGGAGCTGCTCATCAATGCTGTGGTCGTGAGTTCAAGTCCAACTCATACTTGCTTCCTCTCCAACTGTATGTGGGACGGGCTGCCTGTAGATGGTCTCGAGTTTCCCCAGTTTCCTCCACCATAATGCTTGCTGGTGCTGGCCGCCTTGGTATAAGTGGAATATTCTTGAGTGAACTTATAAAATAATAAATTCTGGTTTGTTTGAAAGGTGGAATGATATTCTACTGGGAAAATAAAGGTGTCAGGACCAAAAGAAACATTTATTTGCCATTAAATATGCAATATTGGGTGATTGTGGTAAGCAAGTAGAAAGCACTCTGATGAATTTGTAATTGAATTTGTTGTTTTAGGCACCTGGATATGGGGACATCAGATTGACCGTGGAGTCTATACCAGCATCTGTTCCTTTAGAAAATACTTTTAACATGGTCTGCAGGGTAACCAACTGCTGGTAAGTTGATATCATCGTTTAGAATCATGGTTAGAAGGAGCAAAGATTGCGACTTCTGGTTGCACATTTTTACATATGTGTATAAAATAGATGTACATGTACTGTGATATAAAATTGCAGAAAATGGAATTTATTTTGTATTTTTGCATGAGGCTGAAGTGTCTGAGATAAGGAAATTTATTTTGGTCATCATAGGAAAGACTTTCTTGTCTAAGAAAACAACTGGCCTTGACCAGTGAGGTCCAGTGCTTGAACTTGTGCTGGTTCACCTGTCACCTTAGGTCAGGTTAACAGTTGGTTTGAATGGGTGGTGGTTCTTTCCAGATCTGAAAGGTATCGTGGATGCATAAACCTGACCACCATTTTTTTAATGCAGCCTAAATTGATAAAAAAATAAAGATGTAAAGTATCCCATTTCAAAACTATCAAAGAAATATAAATAGTAGTCTTGGTTCTTGACAGTGTTTATACTCGGGAACATCTGCACTGTTCAGTACTTTGCAGTGTTTTTGTATACATACGTGTACGTGCCTATATTTAGACATTAATTTATACAACTTTAAGTTAAGGCTGTAATGTAATGGAGTGCTACACACTACTTGAACGTTTTCCAATGTAATGGTGCTTTTCAGTGAGCGCACCATGGACCTTACCTTAGTTCTAGAGAACCGTATCCCATCCGGCATCTTATGGTGTGGAATATCCGGCAGGCAGCTTGGCAAACTGCCATCAAGTGAGAGCATAGACTTGCCCCTTACCTTAATCACAACTGCACCAGGTCTACAGGTGAGTTCATGTACCAGTCACTAAATAATCCAGTGGCACAACCCACTGAAGACGTATAGTGGTTTCCCCTAAAAGCTGCTCTTTGCTAACCGTGGATATGGGTAGCAGTAGCATTGAGTGAGTTATCATTTCCACCTTTCATAAGAACAGTATTTATGGTATTCAGCCTTCACTGTGCAATATTCTGTTTATTATTTATACTTCAAGAATATCATGATTTTGTGTATTTAAAGAAATTTTATGCAATATCTTCAGTTGCAGGCCTACGAAGACCTATCAGTAGCCTGACGTCATATACATGATGCCTAGTATGACATCGTGTTTTGTTGAGTGATGTCAGAATATAGCAGTTGACTAGACTTGTATTAAGACATCATCCCCTTGAACTCAGATTGGAAAGTTATACAAGTAAATTGTTTCATTTCAGTGTCATGGTGTCTGGGTATGTCATATTAAAATGTAGTAACAAAAATGATATCTAACTAGTGAAAATATCCCTTTTATCAGTGAAGGAAATACTGGGATTTCACTGATGCATAAATTGTAAATTTGTTTATCTGAATAGTTGTTTTTAATGCCAATCTCAAACTTTTTTGAAACCTGTATTATGACAAAGTTGAGAAATGGTTAAGTATAAGTTAGTAATAGATTTTCAAGCTCTATCTTAGATCCTTTCCTTTTTTATATATGTTAATGATATCATTTTTTCTTCTGCCCTACTGAATTTTGTGCTCTTTGCTGATGATACAAGCTCTTCTTATTTGTCAGAAAATATTAGCAATATCATAAATACTGTGACACAAAAGATCAAAACTGATTATCTGCAAATAAGTTATCATTATTTGATGTAAATGTCTTTTCTTTCGCAGACAGTAACTTTCGCAGACTTGCTACGAAAACAAGTTTGCTGAATTTAAATTTCATGGGTATTTGAAGTGGGATACTATTTATAAATATAGTAAAGAAATAATGATGAACACAAAACTCACGGGCATCAACACAAATCAAACAAAAATTTTAAACCGCGTACAACATGCACTCTTAAAGACTGGCTTCACTGTGGTGCACACGTGGGTAAGGCCATTCGACTGAATCCGTCTGAGGTCACTTTTTGCATTATGAGATTAAAAGCACATCATGCTTGTGTTACCTACTTACCGATCAGCATGTTGAGTTAAAGTGTCACAGTGTGAGACAAATTGGTCAACATATAAATATATTTGTTTGAGGCTAAAAAATTGATGATTATTTCCATGTACTTCTGTTTTACTCCCTGCAATACCTTTTAAGGACTTGACGCTCTGTATAGGATTGTATATTCGCTGGTGGTATATTTCACGAAAAAATCATTACTGCAAAATTCTCGAAAGCAAATGTCCTGCGGATAAAAAGAATTTACAGTATATGATGGCGGCCAGCATTTTAGGAGTAGGAAACTGGGCAGAGCCCGGGGGAAACCTACAACCATCCAGGTTGTTGGCCTACCTTCCCATGTATGGCCGGAGAGGAAGACAGCATGAGCTGAACCAACCAGCTAACCAACTGAGCCACGGAGGCCTTTCAATAAATAGTGGAAAAACAAAAGTGATAGTTGTAAAACCCTCTGGAAAAGCGCTTCCGTCCGATCTTTTCAAGAAAAACTTGAAACACTTGAAGTCGTATCCAGTGTCAGTTTTCTTGGAATTATTTTTAACGATAACCTTTCTTGGGTGTCTCATATAAATCACATATGCAGCAAACTATCTATAAATACCGAGCTTATTCAACATATTAAAAATAGTGTTAATAAAAAGACTCTCTCAGTACTGTACTATTCCATAATGTTTCCCTATCTGTCATATGCCAGTTTATTATGGGGCAATACCTTTTCAGTGCACTTTCTGCTGTTATTTCTTTTCCAAAAACGAGCCTTAAGATCTATTTCTTTATCCAGCAGGCTAGAACATACTGGTACCTTATTCAAGCAACTGAAAATTTTGAATGTTTTGAAACTAAATCAATTTGCTTGTATTGTCCTTGCACCCAAATTTATTCATCATCTGGAAGAACTCCCTGTTAGTTTGAGAAGCATTTTTATGCAACAATGAGATATACACAATTATACCACTAGATCTCTGAACTGCAATCTTCATAAACGAATTTATCGCTCCACATCATCACTCCACACATCAAAGTGTGTGGAACAAATTATGCTTTTACCTCAAGTCAATCAACTCTGCATCAATGTTTATATCTCGACTGACAGATCATCTACTTATTTACTAACACTCAGAATGCTGCGTTTCACCTGACATTGTATTTTTTTGCAAATGAATCTTATTCACCTTGTTTTGTTTGCTCCATACCTCACTGTCATTGTCTTTATACTGCGATAGCACAAGCTCCTCGGAAATTTACTCCCACCAAAAGTTATCATAAGCCTATATGTATATGTTTCTGCAATACATATATAGTGAATAAAATGAACATGAACTTATGGTGCAAAATACTGACCGTTTGGTTCAGTGAACTTTAGAAAATAAAAAGATTCTTTGTGGAAAAGTTAAAGAGTACATGTCAGTGGATGAATCCTGTAACCCTGATGTTTTTGTGGCTTCTTCGTCTGATAGTGTGGTTTATTTATTTTGGGTGATGCCATACAGAGTGATTGAACCTTCATGAATGTAGCCAACTGCTCGCAAGAGTATTTTCTCCACTTTTATTCAAATATGTTCTTTCATGCGTGAAAGCTATCTTAAATTTGGAGGTATAGGTAAATGCATTGATTTCAACCGTGACAGTAATGTATGTATGTACTGTATGTCCCAGAAATATTATCTGAAGAGCACAATTCCAATATAAGGAGACAAAGTCATATAGGAAATACTTAAATAACACTCCAAAAGAGTTAATATTACTGTTTAATATTTGTTTCTTACAGACAATATCTGGATTGCGGCTGACTGACACCTTCCTGAAGAGAACATATGAACATGATGAAATAGCCCAGATATTTGTGTATAATAATGAAGCCAATGTATGATAATTGTGATTTACATGTAGTATTATTGTGTGATCAAAGCTGTGTTATAAAGCTGTTTTACCTCTTAAGATCATCTTGGTTACTGTGACTGCTCAAGTTATATTGTTTATGTTTCCATTATCAGTTTAGCCAAGGTTTCCGTTGTTAATGTAGCCAAGATGCTTATAGGACTAATTCCTTCTTTGAGCAACAAGGTCAGGTAAATATCACAGTAATATTTCCTGTTTAGAGTCATAGATGTCTGTTAAAGCATGAATAACATTTGTCACTTGCATGAAAAAACCTGCTTGAAATGGTTCTAGAGGTCTGAAGAAGCATAAGTTGGCATACAACATTGATCTGGGCTTAATTCTCTTCTAGTCATTGATATTGAACAACAGGCACTGTTTTTCTTTCCTTTCCTTTCTTTCTCAACAAAATTAAAATTTGACTATCTGCATTGTTCTTGATCAGTAGCAGGACTCTCAGGCATTAATTACAAAGAGGTATTGCCAGTTGCTAATTCAGTGATATTCTGTGAATATTATTTCTCACAAAACTAATCTATTTCTTTTTAAGAAATTTGGCAGGACCAAGTTGTCCTTATTGACCAGAAATTCATCCATGAATAAGTTACTCAGTTTGCCTGATTGTAAGAGGTCTCTTAATCCTTAAGATGTTTACTGGTAGGTATGGCAAGTAGAATGATACCCTACTGGAAAATCATGAATTTTAGCTCCAAGGAGGTTTTGAGAATTTTGTTTTCCTCTAAAAACACACTTTTTAAGGGGAGGTTTGAGTTCATTGTCCTTATTTTTCATGCATGATTTTTATTTTTTGCTCATTGAAAAAAATGTACACATACTTCTATACCAACAGAAATGCTTGTATGACTGAAAAGTTCAAAGAAAAAATGTGCAATATCTTTAGTCTACATGTATACTTTCCGTGTACTGGACATGTACTTCGCACTGAAAATACAGTGACAAAATACACACTTCACTTTTGTAATGTATATATCTTTGTTCAGAAATGTTACCAAAAGCCCTGTGCCCACTTTTATGTATATGACAGTTTTTCATAACATTTTTGTAGATAATGTCTCATAAATGGAAGAAATCTAAACACAGTGTTTTGTGAAAATGTGGTCACAGTTTTACAACTGTCCTTGTGTTTGGCAATAATAATGCTTGATGACATTTAGATGTGCCTGTACATTGATATATGTATATTTAATGTTTCCAAATGTATCCTGTGGGATCCTAGGATAGTGTCAGGTTCCGAATGCATTGAATGCACATGGCAGATTGATTGCAACTCCAAGTAGACTAGGAGGACATTGTCATGTTTGCAGACAGAACAAGTTCTATACATTTAAGCCTATAGCTCTGGCCTTCGTTAGTAACTTGCCAAAGACTGGAGATTTTTCCAAGACGTGCAGGTTTCCGTCACCCATAAAACTGACCACCAGCAAACTGGTGGAAAATTTGTGAGTATGGCGCTAAGCAACAATCAGAGAAGTAAATAAGCCTAGACCCTTTCAAATCTGATTGGGACCTAGTATATCAATAACAGCCTTCTTTACCAGTATATTGATCACCTAAATTATATCAGTGTTCTATCCATATATGAAAATATCAAGATTGTTAAATTACATATTTCATTTGTGTATGTATGTCTTAAAATCATACTTTTCTTTTATTACATGTATATATGGATTGTTGCAGTCAATAAATGATTGTAAACACAGGAACACGGAGTTACAAAATGTATAAGATGTTCATCATTTCTCTTGTTAAGTCATTTCATCATATTGACTCATGACTATATGTAACTTATTCCAAAATACATAGGCAAGGTACACTTGTATAGCGTCATGCTCAAAATGTTTTTTTTCTTTGAATGTACAGTTATGTGGTGTGAGCTTCTAACTTTATATCCTGTATGTTCAGAAATTAGTATCTGAGGGGGCCTATTCTACAAAGCATCTTACAAGGCACATTTGGCCAATTTTACAAAGCATGTGGCCAGTTTTGCAAAGAATGTAAGGCCAGTTTTTACAAATCACATGTGGCTCTTTTCACAAAAAGCATATGTTGCATTACACACAAACAATTACCATGAACATGATGCTTAGAACATGAAGTTCTACATTATACTACTGTTCCGGGCTAGAATGGCAGAACATTATGCTATACTTACATGTACATGAACAGAAAGCACTTTGTAAGGCGGACCCCTGCCCTGAACTGGTTGCTGAGGTACTGGCAGCTCAGCATCATTTTGAAACAACATGGATGTATATGACTGCCTTAATGTATGATGAAATCAGTTTAAAGTGAGTACATGTACATGATATTTCCGAACATGCTGTGAAGGGAGAATACGTTCAACTGGTTAATAAATTTGCATTGAGTACAGGACATTGATATGTTGCTGAATTGTTTACTTTTGTCATCTGTTAATTAATTTGCCAGGTGCCTGACAGTGACTGTTAATGAATGATTATGGCGTAATGCCACATCAGCAATGTTTGAGCCATATCATGGTGAGAAAGCTACAGTGGAAACAGTTCAAGATTTCTGGTTCAGAAAGCTGCTCCATATTGTCAGGTACCTGGCAAACTTGCTGAAATTCAGTCATGCAGCATAGTTTGCAAAATGATGATGATTCCACCGAAGATAGAACACTAAACGTCTCTATACATGATACTATGCTGCTAACAGCTTTTACATAAACATGTATATTGGTGATATTTACCCTACCGTACGTCTAGTCTAAGCAACTTTTTTTGAAACTTTTCTTAGATGCCCATGTTACAGTATAGTATGATTTTATGTAATCAGAAACAGTTGCCTAACATTTTGGACAGGTCACGTGGTACAGTAGGGCTTATCTTGGCAATAAAAGAGTTAAATCCCGAAACTCACCTATTGCTTAAATCTGTTTTTTTCTTGGGGTTACTCAGTGACTTCTTGAGGGATTGAAAGATGGAGTCAAACTTGCATCTGTGACTGTCTTAAAAGCAGCGAGTTTTCTCTTAGTCTTAGATTAATCTCCCAACATCTACAGTTTTTTTCAGCCAAGGCCAGGCCTATTCTCCTGCCCGTATGATTCTTCTGGGTATATGCAGATTCTGAAAATTTCAAGTCATATTGTATTCAGGGAAACACTGACATAGACAGGGAAAGGAAATCCTCCCTTAACAAACCCAAATCAAAGGTTAAAATTCCCTATAGAGATTTGAAACTGTTGTCGTCTTTGGTAGATTTAATGGGACTTTCAAGTAAAGTTCAAGTTATTAACTCAACCTACCATACCTTTCCTCTACCATAAAACTGTGACGTTGTTGTTTTGAATTATTTTATTTGACATTATTGCTAATGCAAGTGATATTTTAGACAGGAGTTGCTTTCAAGTGTGTGATTTTGAATTTTAATGCAATTTTTAATTAATTCAGAAATAAATGAATAGAAGTGTTCTCATATCATTCATTTTTCTTGTCCTAATGGAATATTAAAATTCTACATTTGTAAATAATTTAAACACTTCAAAGTGTGTATTATGCTTATTAATCATTCTGAAATTGTAAGACCAACAGTAAATTGGTGACAGTGGCGGCCACCATGTAATCTCTGTTCCACTACCAGTAATTTTTAGACACATTTCTGAGACAGATGAAACCAAAATAAATCTTTTTGCTATTTGTGGTGGGTCATTTCATATTTTGACTAATGTTTAAGGAAGGTTGAATCCAGAAAAGTTGAATCTTAAAGCAAGTACCAGCAATATTGCGATATAGGTGAAATAATGTTGAAAATCCTGTAAAACCTGTGCTCCTCCGTCCTGCTTGTTTGTGAGGCCTAGGTGACATGAAGCAGAGGACAACAACAGTAGAAACATCCAGGCTGTATTACATCTGTTGAAGACCACTTGTCTTCCACAGTCATATTTTGTGTGTATCTATGTCACATCTGAGAAAGTGCTTCAATAACTTCCTAAAGGTGTGTTTTTTTCATCTACTATAAAACTGATTACAGACATCAACAAGGAAAATACAATTATCATGAGTTTTGACTCCCATAAACCATTGTCCATCCATCTGAAGGCCAGCTTGTGCTTCTGGAACATCTGTTATATTGCAGGAATGAAACAATTTCAAATCGGTTGATTTTAACCCTTTTATTAACTATATATCTGAAGTTTCTTTAGTTCTCAACAGTTAACTGATACTCTAATGTTAGACATTGAACTGTACAAACACATTGGCACTTTTTTTCTGGCTTGAGAAAACAGCAATGTCTTTCACACTGTACCAAAAAGTTTTATTGATCAATATGCGATTACATATACATGTTTAATATTAATACTACATGCCGCACATGAATCCCTGGACAGATACATGTATCCTGTAGCTTTTCGATCACAAATGGTAAACGACCATCATATGTACATGAACACATGCACAAAACTGTAACAAAACAGATGCAATGAGCCTTGTGCATACATGTGCTTCTCTACCTAACACTGTGGCAGGATAAAATGGATTTCGGCATTTTTAGGCTGTTTGCCAATAGCACTGGCATGTACATGTACTGTTTGATCACTCTTTACATGTATCTCCCCTTTAAGAAGGATTTAACACTTTGAACTCTAACTTTTTTCAAATCCATGAACTGTTTACTTGTACATAACTTATATCCTTGTGCTGTAAGGCAAAAGAACCAGTCTAGTGAAGATTAAATACCCTTTGCAGAACCGAGGTCTGTTCAGATAACATTTCATAAAACATGAGTATTCATCCCTTTAGTTATACACCATTGTCTTATAAAAATTACGTTAGATATTTACGTATAAAACTGGACGGTTCTTGCAAAGTCACAAATCTTTTACCAAGACTTCTAATCTTTGACCTTTACACTGCTATCTTCTGAAACTATTGTGCCAGTTACGTTTGTTGACCAGAGATGGCCATTATTTCAAAGGCAAATTGATCTATTTAAGTACTGTTACATGTAGGCTTAATATATGTGCTCAACATGAAATGTCAAAATCTGGTAACAAACACAACTTTGTATATGTTAGTCCAATTTCTGATAACTTTTTTTGTACATGACATTGACTAGATTACAAGAGGAGATGATTTATGAGCAAACATACAAAAAAAAAAAAAATGAAAGGTTTTGCAAGATATACTGTAATCCCTTCATATACTCTCGTAAGGTGTCGTGTGTCACAGATGTCGAGCACTACTTACGTGTAACAGCATGAGGGATGTAACACGTGCTATATAGCTGGTTTGCAAGTAACAATACAAGCTGACTGCTTTTTTGTTACTTGAATCTTGACAATGTTTATGTCATTGCATTTTTACCATGGAAACTCATAAATATCCAATTCACTCATAAAGCAAGCCACCAAATATATTATTGCAAACAAACCTTAGATCAATGATTTTTTTTCTAAGCTCTAATCTCATCACGTCATACATGTTGTTAGGAGATCGTTTTCATCAGCACTCGGAGTTTGATAAATAGGCCATATATATCTCAAATACTAAACTAAATGTAACTAAAGACACAACTGAAAAAAAAAATTAATAAAAATCGTTTCTGTGTTATTCTGCAAACAATATTTGTTATCATCTTTCGAAAATGGCTCACAAAATACAGGGGGACCTGTAAGTACCTGAACATATATGGATGACATCTTCAAATTTTCTCCATGTATGGCACCAACCAACCTGCTTTCAAGTATAAAGTGCAATTTTCTAACATGAAAATGTCTGGATTTCAAGACACATCTTAAACTGCTTCTGATATATATTGCATGATTTTAATTCATCTTTGAGAGTGTCTGGGTGTACCAGTGTTAATCTCTCAGTTCCAATATTAAATGACAAGTCCATTTCTTACAGACAAATATCATGTTTGAAAGTTCACTTACTCTTTGAACACTCTTTATGGGTATCGTGTTTTTATGTTTTGTCACTACACATGGACAGGTTGTCTTGACAAGTTCCCAAGAGTTTACAACAGTAACAAAACAAACAACAATTTACCTTTCCGTGATACACACACATGCAGGTGAATGTACTTTTCTGCTCAAATCAACTACATGTCCTGACATTACTGATGTTGGATTAATGCAAAATATTCTTGCCTTTGTCTCACAATATCACAGAACACAGGTTACTAAATCCATATGGCCTGCTTGGTCTTGAAACCAATACTTAAGTTAATAAGTTAATACGCTGACAAGAAAATAATTACAGGGAACCAATCAGATATTGGTGTACATGGTAATGTCAAGTGATATATAACCAATGTAGCACACAAGATGAAATTTCACAAATGGTACAGAAACTTTGACATCTAGTAACATTGCTGCATTTAGTATAACACTCAATTACAGAACAACAAAATGAATCTGATCTGTGCAGGCAGCAACATATTGTAGGCAGGGAATGCATAAAACAAGTGTCACAAAGCATGTCGATCTGAGGTGAGGTGACAGAATGACACAGTGATTTTGATCAGCTATGCTTGTCGTATGGAAAATGATGTCGTTGTTTGACAGTCAAAGAGAGAACAGGCTCAACAGGGCATGACAGGAAGACCTAGCGAGTTCTTACAAACTTATAAATAATGCAGTTCACAGTTCACCTTTCCCTTCTTTCAGTTGGCCAGTACAACTCTGTGAATCGTGAATTCTTTTAGCAGGATATGTTACTGTCCTGGTGGCTTTTCTGAAACAGAAGAAGTTAAATAATGCATATACACCTTTTGTAAGAATACTGATGTTCCGTTTTTCAAAACAGAAAGTGATGATATGACCTGCATGTTGTATTACTTATTCTTCCATTTAACTTCATTCGAGCCTGACATAAAGGACCACATTTAGCACAAGTTATCAAATGCTCAAAAACCTTCGAAGAGCAAACCTTACCATACATGTAGATGATTTATTTATGCACTCGATTCATGTTTAATGCAGATTTCGAGTGTTTTCCACTTCTATGACAGAGGTTAAGAAACCAATGCCCGGAGTACACCACTGCCCTTTGTTAGTACCTGAAAAACCTTATGACCCAAAGCTGCAGCAAAGCCTGTGAGTTCTGTGCAGGAGACTGTAACTGCATTTATCACAGTCCAATTGACAAGAACATTGCTATATAAGTAAACGAGCAGTAGTTAATGGTAATGTTATTCAGCCTACATGTACTTGTCTATTCCTTGGAAGATTAAAAAACAACAAAAAAGAAAGAAAAAAAAAGAAATATAGTTAAATCACTGTAAGATACTGCTAATGAGAGTGATACTCTCTCTAGCTGGGTATATACATGTATTTACACAAGAAATAATATATCTGAAAACATCCATCAAAAATATTAAACTGTCACCACCTCTGGCAATAAGCACGGTTCATGATATATGTTTACAACATAATGGAGGAACAGCCCAACAACCTTGGAAAATATATCAAGGAAAGACAACATTAGGGTTCTTCTACAAGACTGAAATATTTATTACAAGTCTGATGAAAGCAGCATTAAGATTTAAAGAGATATTAAGTTTACAGGCCTTAAATGACCAAAATGAACTTGAAAAATTTGGCCAAAGTCACTAAAAATAGTTCAGGTTTTTTTCCGAAAGCCTAAATGTTGCACAAGTTTGATAAACCCTGCAATAAGCATCCAAGATATAGGGTGTTTAAAGAAATGTAGACATAAAAGCACTGATATACACTAAATAAAATATACAGTAGGCAATTTTAGCCATGGGGTAAAAATTAAGCCTGATGCAGTGTAAATACTATTTAAATTAAAGCTTAGAGTTAACTCACGGTCACTTTGTGCTGAAGAGTCATCTGGGTTGACCTGTCCCATTTGCTGACGTAATTGTGCAACTAAATCAGGATTCTGGGCCTGCATTTGAGCCGCTAGCTGTTGACCCCTGTAATAGAAAAGGGCAGAAACTCTGACTGATTTCCCAAGTAAACCTCATACTCATCATGCATCTATCTGATGCCTGAGCTCAGATAAAAGCATTATTTCTTATCTTTGCAATGAAATGATCAACTCCATGATGACATCGTATGAAATCGTAGCAGTTTATGAATTATTTCTCTGGCTTCTATTTTATATACCCTAAGGTAATACTTTCTCATGTCTATGTCATCATTCCAGACCTCCTCCATTTATCTGAATGAAAAACCCTACATGAATCTTTGGTGGAGCAAACTTTCAGACCATTACTGTGGTAGCAATGAGTAGCAGTTTTGATGACATTAACCTAAAAAAAAAAATCTGTGTTGTTTTTCTTGAATTTTAATTACATGTGATTAGCAGCATACTTTGAAACATTTCAGAAGCATCATATGAGAAATAGACTTGAAACTTTTTAATTTTAATTACCATATTCTGTCCAGTGATGACTACAGCAAAGTAAAAATAATAATTAGGTGTTTATTAATATGTAGCTTATGTAAAACCTCACATATATATTTCTACAAAAATTTCCTCATTTATTCATTATCTGACTAGAAAAACTGCAACAATTTATTTCGGTGTATCTTTTGTATTTAGTATACTGCACACTCTACCTATGTGTTTTTAATGACGCTAATTATATTATCATATATCTCCCTTCACACCTTGTGTACCTCTCCATGAGGGTGTTAAAAATAATGGAAAATGTAGTTCAACTATGACAAACCAGTCTCCAAATGAGTTTTCTCCTTTGTTTGAAAGTCTTTTTTGAGCACTGTAGGGCAACTACACAAATATAGCCACGCACCTTAGGGCAAGTAACCCATAACAGCAACCACACTAAATGACCCAGAATTCCATCCATGACTAAGGCGCTCACTTTTTCCTGATTCTGAAGCGTTCTGTTGATTTTATTTATTTCATTGGTGTTTAACACCGTACTCGAGAATATTTCACATACATGACGCCGACCAGCATTGTGGTGAGAGGAAACCCGGCAGAGCTCAGGGGAAACCCACAACCATCCATATTTTGCTGGCAGACCTTCCCACATGCAGCCAGAGAAGAAGCCAGACTTGATTGAATCTGAACTAACAGCAACCCCATTGGTGAGAGGCAACGACGTCTACTGATTTTAGAAAGGTGATTTTATGTTTGTTTAGTAGGTAGGATGACATTTAAATTGAAAAATGTGTGTTTTGATGTTTGTTTAGTAGGTAGGGTGACCTTTGAATTGTAAGTTTCAAAAATTATATTTTATGAGATTAATTTACTTCTAACGATGCCGTCTTTAGGGATGAAATTTTAGCGATTCAGGGTACTCATACTGTACTCTCTATTCTCACCTTACCATCATATCACCACAAGTAAAAGTTTGTTACAGAAGTCTTCAACAAAGGCAGAGTCACTGGTCCAACTTGTCTGTAGGTGGCAGTAATGTAAAGCAAGCACAGATTAACAGATGCTGTGGTGTAAGGAGTTGACTACTATGTAAATTCATCTATAGCACAGCTGCAGACTTACACTTGTAGTAATGGAGCTATACCCCCTCCTGTCTCACCAGAGGGGCTTGACTGAGGTGCGCCGGACATCACATTCGCCATTCTACAAAATAACAGAAGATACAAATCTTCATACACGTAAGTGAGGTGTTATATACACGAGAACATTCCAAAGTTTTCTTTCAAGAAAAATAAAAATTTTGCAATATATGATATGAAATATTATGCATGAAGATAGTTCTGTTCTGGCTTCTTTTTTGAAATTATAGCTCACAGGTATCTTTACGAATCAATCTGACATTCTGACTTACATCTGCTGCATCTGTGGGTTGCTCATCATAGTTGTTGCCTACGACCAAAAAAAAAAAAAAATACATAAATAACAAACAAAAAAGTTGGATTTTAATTGCAGTATTTCATGCTTCCTCAAGATCAGAATAAAAAAAAATAAAGCCAATGGTGGCTGCTGTTTCAATATATTTGATCATATTGGTCAGAGAGATACATGTTAGTAGTACTTGAATCAATTTGGACATCTCAAATATTTTAAACAAAAGGAATACAACCTTATTCAATTCCAAATTAGGCCAGGAAACATTCTAGGACCAAACTGCGATGAATAATTGACACGTCACTATATGTACAATGAGGAGATTTTTGTAGACCCATCACAATGTTTAATCACAATCTCACCATGTTCATTAGTGCTGGGTTACTAAGTATAGAGGAGAAGTCCATACCACCCAGCCCACCACCTTGTAATGATTCTTCTCGCAGTTTTTGTTCTGCAATTTCCAGGTTGTTTTGGTAGCTCTGTTTGTCTGGGTCCAGCTCTAAGGCTTTTCTATAACACTCGCGAGCTTTTGCGTGGTCATTCAGAGATGTGTATGCTATCCTAAAACAACAATAACTTAAAGTCATTTCAGCAGTCTGTGCTTTATTGGTGAAACTGCAAGCCCACATCTATGCCAGGGGCAGATAATATCAATTTAGTCAGGATGGCTGAAATTTTACTTTATTCTTGCTTCAAAATCATTTGTTAATGTAGTGGGTTAAATAAACTCTGAGGTTCAGAGCCAGTGAGACATTTATTCTTTAGGCCTGAATCCATAAAATCCACCTTTGATTATAAGTTAACCAATACATGTGCGTCTAGCCATTTAAATCAGTATACTCACCCCATTCTTCCATAGGCTTTACTGTAATTTGGATCTATCATTATTGCCTTGTTACAGTCTTCTATTGCTTCTGCATGTTTATTCAATTTACTAAATGCTGCTGCCCTGAAATGAATTATTAGTATGAATTATCATACCAAACTATGTGATGTAACTGTTGTGCAATATCATAAATGGTACACATGGCTCTTCACTTACTATCATAATACTTATGTTTCAAGAAGGTGGAATTTATTTAAACGTTTAACTAAAACACCTTCTCCCACAAAGTTGCTAACAGCAGCTAAAATGGTATCACTGACTTTTGTAATCATTTTAGTTATTAAGACAGACATGTGTTACGTCATGCAAACCCACCAGAAGAATAATGCTGGAAAGAGAAGATCACATTGTTTCAGAGAAGAAGGGTAAAAGCTGACATACCTATTACAATAATATACTGCATTTTTACCATCCAATTTAATGGCTTTAGTATAGGTCTCTAAAGCCTCAGAAAACTGCTCAGCACTCATGAAGTCATTTCCTGCAATAGATTTACAGTCAAAATTAAATAATAAAATTTGATATAATTACTTGTATGTCTAAATTATATGTTCATAATGCATTGTCTTTTGAGAAAGAATTCACATCTTTATTTCCATTTTTGGCTAAGGCAGCTAATAAGCAAAAATGATGTTGACGCTGAGAAAACATCTTTTCCAATAGGGTTTCTTTATGTAATAACGAAACAAAGTGCAAAGATTTTGACAACCCATTGAGAATCTTGTAATGTGCCATAAAAAAATATTACACTGACCCTTTGTCTTCAGCTTCTCTGCTTCTATTCGTTCTTCTGGTGTTGGCTCGTGTAGGGACAAATTTGAAAGGTCTGTATCAGGCTGAAATAAATCAGAACACAAAAAGTTACAGAAGAACTCCGGCGCAATATTCTGCAATAACTTGCTGAAAGCTACTGCAAAGATGTTTCATTGCTTTATTTGCATAGCCCCTGTATGTAAGAAGAGAAAAATATATAAAAGAGTCCATCCACTGAGTCTACTCATTTAAGCCTGTAGTCCACTACTACCGCCAAAATTATTACATCATGCCTTCACTCACTACATGTTTCTTCCTAATTCCTAATTAATACTGCTTACTGAATGGTTTTTCTAGTCGATAAAGTCTTCAACAGACTGCTCACCTGACTGTCAAGGTACGAGTTGAAGATATCCAGGAGATTCATCGGCACTTGATACTTGCTACAGGACTCTGGGTCCCTTACATTCACTTTGTATGATGACTCCAAACACTGACATGCAACTGCAGCCAATGAAACAACACAATACAACACTTCATAAAACTTGTACATACATATTCATATTATACAATGAAATTAGATATACATACTATTTATTAAACTAATGTGACCGGGTTAACTAGCTGGGGATTTGAACCAGTGATGTTTGGATTTCAAGCCCACGCTTCTAACACTAGACTAAAGGGAAATTCCCTTCAGCCCGGGAGTAGATAGTGCTTATATTTCACCCTGTTACATTCATCCCCTCGTTTTCCAAGTCAGGTCCTCGTGACTTCCCAGGAAGAGAGTTCAACGTACGCAGATCCATCAAAGCATCGCGGTCTACTATATATAAGCCACCCCAGCATCCCTGCTCGCAGTGCCATGTTTGGGCACGCTAACCAGCTACGGATTTGAACCAGCAATCTTTGGATTTCGAATCCACGCTTCTACCACAAGACTAAAGGGAAATTCCCTCCAGCCCTGGAGTAGATAGCACTTATAGTTCACCCTGTTACACTAATATTAGGTCTGAGGTGCATTTACATTGATTTCTGACTAACACTTGACAGGGTGGTGTAACTGTTTCAAAAGAGAAGTATTTGTTGCATGCAGTACTATGCTGCTTACCTTTTTATTTATTTCACTAAGTGTACACAAAACCATTTCACTTATATATGTAGCACTGCTAGCTGATTTGCTATGTATGTTACCGTGGCGCCCAGTACTGGTCCTATAGAAGTCCACGATGAAAATTTCATGACAAACAACAGGCCGAACCCTTACTTACACTTGGCAGGAATAGATTCCTTGAGTCAACCAGATTGTAAAAATAGCAAAGAATCTTTCAACAGAAATCCAGCTGGTTAAACTTTGAACCGGGCTTTACAAGCCAAGATCTGCCATGTCTTGAATTCAACCTTCTTGCAGGCGATAGGCCATGAAAATTTTATCCCACCCTACAAATACTCAGTACAGCACATGAGTATGTGTAAGGTGGGGTAAAATTTTCGCTTTCATGAAATATTTGAATTCATGACATGGCGGACGTTTGCATGAAAATCTCGGTTCAAAATTTAATCCGCTCGATTACTGCTGAAAGATGGTTTACCACTGCCTGCCTTGCTATTTTTACAAACCGAATGACTAAAGGAATCTCCTCATACCAAATGTAAGGCAGGGTTCGAGCTGTTATTTGAAGTGAAATTTTCACCCCAGACTTCTATGGGACCGGGGCTGGGTGCTACGATAACGTACATAGGCGACAAGATAGCTGTGCTATTATATACGACACCTGTCAAATTTATGAGTGCAGGAAGATAATATTGAGAAACGTATTGATGTAAAGCTGCAATCAAACCTGCAAGAGTTGGACTTTAGCCTGCACCCACACTTGGTCAAGGACATCCACTCAGGCCATAAAGACCCATGCCTGTGCTACTACTTAACTGACCATCAAAAAGTGTGACAGTTGAAAATACCAACCTTCTACACTCTCCACATCCTCATCTGACAAAGAACCAGAAGTCTTCTGGTCCTCCAAAAACCTGAGAATGGAGAACACCAGCTTCCGAACATCAGCCATATCTGGGAACGAGAGATAAACCCTGTTGCAGTAATTATGGATAACAGCAACTTATTTTAAATAATTTACACCAATGCAAAACTCAGGCTGCTAAAACGGAAAATGAAAATGACTGTATATATCACGAAACATCGTAGGAAACAAGAAACTGAAATCATCTCTCTCATAATCGTATCAAACAGGCTTTTGATGTTCATCTTGCCTGCTCATATACATGCATCAATAATTCTGGAACTTTATTGGTTAAACGAGTTCAAAAGCAGATTTATTAATTTCTTCATTACAGGTGTATCTCTCTGATCTTCACGAGGCCGAAGTCAACTGTTAAACAATTGGCCTGACATGGATTGACTGGGACAGAACACAGGTAAAGTATTTTCATTTGCTTAAAATTTTGCCTGAGTTTTCAATATTGTAAGACTGACAACAAGCTGAAAGACTTACCTGACGATAACTTTACAGGGAGCGCGATCAATGTGTATTGTTTAGGCTAAAAGCGGAAATCGAAGTCTGCAACGTGTGCTTTAACAGCGGTGTTCTCCTCGAGGATGACATGATATTGACACAAATAGCAAAGATGGATGCTGCGTGGAGAACGATAATACGAAACAAATGTGATGTAATGGGCCAAATGTGATTTTAGTAAATAGGATACAGAAATTTTTATATTTTTTATGTGTGTTAAAACTGGGATATTTATCAGGCAAAGATGCATTTAAAGCACAACATTTATATGAAAAAATGATACGAATCTGTGGCCAATGTTGATCCCTCAGAAGCGAGGACTGTCTTCTTGCCAGGTCTGTTTGAAAAATCCTTAGTTTCCTGTTTGATCTTTGCGTTTATGAAGTGAATTATTGTCAGTCATTCCTTGGATATTCTAATATACACAACTTTTGGTTGACACCTGAACAAACATCCATTTAAAATGCACCAGAAACTTCCCTCATAAACGTCCTAACGGAGGCTAGGGGTCCGCCCGGTGACAGACCTAGATATAGTACTAGGCTCATTCTTTGTGAAGATTTCGCGGCGGCGTGTGATGGAACCTTACATTTGTGGTATGCATTCCATTGCAGTTTTCATAGTAGCTTATTTAACTAGTTAATCGAGTTATAGCACATTTATTTATATAACATACATTCTGTATATTCATTATGTACGTTTTTATGAAAGAAAGAACATCACTTGACCAAGAAGATACGAATGTGACTCAAAATTGGCAAATAACGATAATTGGCTCTTTTGTAATGGTCCAACGATACACTAACGTATCAAGCATAGAATTCCTGCCATGGGATAAATCCTACGTTTGAAACCAATGTTGTAAGGCAAGGAGAGAAATATCTGGTATACGAGATAAATAAAGAATACGGTTTGATTGGATTGGCGTGAATTTTCTGAAATTTCTGATGATTTGGAAGTGAAAAAAGGCAAATACTACATAACATTGCCCCTTACCATACGTACTTTAATTTAAAAAACTTAAGTGAGAAAAAGGGAAGAATTCAACAAATGTGGGTTTGTTGTGAAACATTAAAACTGCAGATGTTACTTGCTGGCTTGTATAAGATTGGCTGGAGATACTTATCTTGGATGTTTTAAAGACTAAGTTGCTGTCGTATGGTTTTTCAAATCTGGAACATTCCATGGTGTGAGTAGATGAAAAAAATTGTGCCAACATTATCAGTTTTTACACTATACTGACAATGAAATATGTCCATTAATGACAAAAAATTCCTATGAGGTAATGAAAATGGTAGCAGCAGACTGAATAAAGTATGTTCTAAAAATGTTCCCCGTTTATTTGGCTTTAAATCATGTGGTATAGGCTTGCTGCCAATTTCATTAGTTTTTCTGATGCTTGCTTCCATGGCGTTAATGGACAGTGTGAAATATCAGAATCGTCAATGCTCGATCCATACAGCTCTATACCAGGGCTAAGTGTACATGTGAGTAGAGGGTCAGCGACCATCAAAGGCATCAAGCTTGTCAACTCCTCATATGATTAACCATATCTCAGTTCTGCTACTGTTGAACACACAATCTTCGTCTGTACGGTTATTTAATATATCAACAGTTATCTCATATAGGTGTCAAACCAATATTTAATGTTCATTACACCTGGAATATTTTTAGCGACCACTTGGTCGCTGCAAACATCTGCCAATCTATTGCTTCAATCTCTAAAACCATATTTACTTTTCTTATGACATTGGCATAGCTGTGCTCCTTGATAATTTCATGTTGGTGTAATATGCTTAAATGTTCAGGCCTTAATAACAGTACTATGCAGCACTCACGAGGGCCTCTGTGGTTCAGTCGGGTAGTGCGCTATGGCAGTGCAATGACCCTGGAGTTTCCTACCAATGCAGTCGCTGTGAGTTGAAGTCTAACTCATGCTGGCTTCCTCTGTGCCCTTTGTGAGAAGATCTGCCAGTAACGTGCAGATGGTCATGGGTTTCCCTCGTGCTCTGCCAGGTTTCCTCCCGCAATAATGCTGGCCGCCGTCATATAAGTGAAATATTCTTGAATATAGCGTAAACACCAAACAAATAAATACATGTCCACCTACAAATCTCTTTCTTCTCTCGTCTTTCAACACAGATTGTCAAAGCATGACCCACTTTTGAGATCTTGTTTAACCTACACACAGGGTGTGGCCAAGTGCAAAACATACTACTCACATGACATAAACACTCATCAGAGCTGTGAATCATTTCGCCATGTGCATTTTCCTGTGAAACATCGTATGCACTTTTTGTTTGCAATAACTGTCAGCATTTTAAACAATCAAACAGACGCAGATCTTGTCAGACTCTCCTGCTGTCAGTGTGCCAAAGAAATAACCTAGAAAGTGTGACACTGTGAAATTATCATGCGTAAGTACCCAGGTAGAAACAGTTACCATACAGATTAAATGTCTGTTGTTCTGTCTTCACCAACAGTGACTTTTCTGTAATGTATGGTACTTTTTATGAACTTGTGTAATGTGTTTTTTTTATTTTAGTTCTCCATTTGACTGAGTAAAGTGACCAAGCAATTTTATTTTATAGGTGTGGTATAAGCTGCAAAGAGGTGCAGAGACAAGTCATCAAGATGAATACCTCCATTATACAGGTGACAAATGTCGCTCCCACAGCCACCAGGGACCAGATGAAAACCCTCTTCGCTTTCATTGGAAAGGTGGAAGAACTAAAACTTTATCCTTCAGAGTAAGTGTATTGAATCAGGATTCTGATGTGTGGCACGTCTAACTTAAAATATTCAGGTGTTCTAACGCAAATTTGTTTTAGAAACAAGAAATGTTTGTATAGTGTGTGGTACAATTATGTGATAGAAGTTATGTAGTCAGACATATACATGTATCCCTTCTTAGGTGTGAAGTTGCAGCTTTTTCATTATTTAGATTTGTGCTGTTTTTTACATTTATCACTTCATGTTTCTCATTTTACATGAATTTAAAAGGCTGTAATATTGTGTGTAATTATTCTTTACAGTGACGAGGATGAAGTATCAGTAAGTGATTTTATGGTCGAAAAGTACTATAAGGATGAGTAAAATTTTCTTTTTCTAAGTCTTTTTGAGTGTGATAATCTGACTGAATTTTTGTCTATTTCAGGGATATTCTTGTTCCAGTAAAAGTGTGCTTTGTGCGTTTTGAGGACTCGGTTACAGCAGGTGTGGCTCTTCACCTTACTAATACTGTTTTTATAGACAGAGCTCTGGCCATTGGACCATATCATGATGGTGAGTCTGCTGTAACAGCCTCTGTTTGTTTCTCCACTGAAATATTTACATGCATTTTAGCTGTGTTTTATTGCCCGTATCAGTGTTATGGCTTAGTACTAAAGTACAAGCTCACAACCAGCCTATATTACCATCATTTCATGTGCTGGCATAGGGAAGTTTAAGGTTGCCAGATTAATAGCAGATTAAATTAAATGTAAAGTTAAGAAATTAAAAGAGTTTGGGTTGATTGATATTTCACTTAAAAATTCACTTTCACTAGCAAATTACTTTTGAGGACAACACTTGTTTCTCTGCTAAGAAGTTTATCATACCTCACAAAAAAAATATACAAAAAAATACTTGCAGGTGGATGACTCAATCAGAACCAAGGAAAATGCATCACTGGGGAAAAAAGCTCGTGGGGTTTTGTGCACGTGACTACTTCATGAATTTGTGACTTCTGTATTGGTTTAAATAGTTGTTATATGTACCTGCAAGTTACCTGTCTTAAGCTTTTGCAGAGAAATAGTATTGGACATTGGCTGGACCCTAACTGTGAAGTTTTGTTCCAGATGTGATTCCTGATGAGGGATTGGGTCTGCAGATTTCCCTTCAGGCAGCTGCAGGAACCTTGCCTGGAAACAGTCCTTCATGGCCAAGCAATGTCGTCAGCAAGGTCAGGACATAATGTATTTCATTACTTTGTTGACAGGTTTATATTTACATACCCTTTAAAGTGAGTCTTTCTCTGAGTAGACTAGTTCTGTTCTTGTATAGAACTAATCCATATATGTTAAAACTTGTATTTTTATTTTGCAAGTTAAGACAACAGATTGCACTTAAACATAGGAATTCTGACATTTTAGAAAAAAGTTGTTAAAACTATTGATTTGAGTCCTCAGAATCATCTGATTGGGGCTTCCCCGTTGTACAAGATGAATAAATTAATTGTTGTTTCATTGGTATGATATATGATTGTGTAACTACATGTATGATGATTATAAATGTTATGTTTTACTTTTGATCTTAGATGCAGGGTTCAGGTACAAGCCAGGTAATCACTACAAACGACCCCAAACTGACAGCCCTAGGATTGCCTCAGTATCCGCCTCTTCCTGGTAACACAGACCCTACAAAGATAGAGGAAATTCGCAGAACAGTCTATGTGGGAAACTTAGACTCGACTGTAAGTTTGTGGAGAAAGATCTCTGAATTTGAAATTATGACGTTCTCATTTTCTAGACTTAACTGACCACCTATACATATGGTAAAAAAAAAGATTTTTTGAACAGGAATAAAGGGAAAACAAGTATTTCGTCATTAGAATGACACTTAATAGTATTCTAGAAACTGTTAACATGACAAGCATAGTTATCAGGAACTGCCTGCTTATTCAGACTAAGGAAACTGTAGATATTCTGCAGTTTTAAAGCTACTTTTTATGTGTTACCTAACAGTTTCATTCCATTTTTACAGGTAACAGCTGAGAAAGTGCTGAACTTCTTCACTCAGGCAGGAGAAGTTAAATTTGTGCGAATGGCAGGGGATGATACTCAGCCAGTGCGCTTTGCTTTTGTTGAGTTTAGTGACCAGCGGTCCATTCCTACGGCTCTGACATATAATGGTGTCATGTTTGCAGGACGTCCGTTAAAGTAAGCCTGATTGACTTTTACATACATACTAATTTTATATTTTTGAATGGGTTTTGAGTTTGTTTGTTTTTTATCACTCTGGCATAGAACTGCAGCTCAAGGGAATCTGAAAACTGATTATTTGACCTCAATTTTAACCCATTATCCTAATTTTATCCTATGACCATAAGAAATGTTTACCACATTTGGTTAAAACCACATTTAGGGAGCCTCTGTGGCTCAGTCGGTTAGTGCCCTGGCGCAGCGCAAAGACCCAGAAACCATCCACCAATGCAGTCGCTGTGAGTTCAGGTCCACTCATGCTGGCTTCCTCTCCGGCCGTACGTGGGAAGATCTGCCAGCAACCTGCGGATGGTTGTGGGTTTCCCCCGAGCTCTGCTCGTGTTCCTCCCTCCATAATGCTGGCCGCCGCCATATAAGTGAAATATACTTGAGTACGGCGTAAAACACCAATCAAATAAATATTTAAAATAAAACCACACTTTAAAGTCTTGAGATAGATGAATAGGTGATGTCATTAAATCCAGCAGTGTAGTGTAGTGTCATTTTATGATGATTTCTAACGTTTGTATTGTCATCTCCCCCACTGATTTATGAAGCTGTGAAAGGTTTGCTGAATGGTTAGGTGTGCTGAAATCTCAAACTCTTAATAAACCAGTTTGGGTGCTTGGGTGGAAGAATAAGATTGTGGCTGATTATGGCACGTGTGGTGTTTCTATCTGCTGTTGTGTAAGTGGAAAATTCTTGAATGTGACTTCAAGCTACAAGCAAATGAATGAAAATTTTAGAAATTTTAACATCCAAGTAGGCTAGAGTAAGAGGGTAGACAAAGATTTTCATATCTTCCACCACTTGGGTTAAAACTGTAAGAATTATTCTAAGTAGGAGCCAGCTTAAGTTATTCAGGGGCTTCCAAGTAGTTAGAATGCTACACCTTTCAGAGCACAGTGACTTTCCTCCCACCATAGTGTTGGCTGCTGTCATATATAGGAAGTATTACTTGAGTATGGAGTAAAACCACAATAAATAAATAAATATGTATTTGCCTTGCAGAGTGAACCATTCTAACAATGCTATTGTGAAGCCCCATGTGAAGCCTGAAGCCGCCCAGCGGGAGATTGATGAGGCAATGAAGAAGGTGAAGGAAGCTCAATCCCTCATCTCAGCGGCTATTGACCCAGGTGAGTGTTCGCTCCCAGTCCAGTGGCTCCAAAACAATTTCATGAGAACCATTAATGGATAATGGATGCAAAGTTTGACTGAAAATATTTCATTTTGTAGTTAAATGTACAGGTAGGCAAAGTAGTCTTATAACTCTGATAAATTGTCAGAGTTATCTGTCATGCTATCACTAAAAATGCGATTGTTTCTTTCACTGAGGAAATGATTGATTTATTTTAAAACTACATCTTGTAGGGAGAGATAAATTTAGCAGAAGTAGATCAAGATCACGCTCCAGACGGAGGCGATCCAGATCAAGGTCAAGGAAATCCCCATCTCGATCAAGACGCAGATCGCGATCACGCACCCGTCGATCTCGATCACGCACTCGGCGATCTCGAAGTCGGAAACGCTCGCGATCTAGATCGCGTCCTCGTCGCCGATCAAAGTCAAGGTAAAGCATCAACTCAGAAGATGATGTAACTGGTCATGGTTGCAATAGTTTTGAGCTCGTTACTACAGACGGTAGATGGTAACTACTAAAAACTTTACCCCCTTTTGTCATGTCTGCTTGAACCACTGAACCACAACTCCTGCATTACATGTACCTCACTGCTTCATTTCTCATTTAGGTTATTTCAAGGCTGGGGTTTTCTGTAGCATCTTCTCGTGGCTTATATTTTTATAAGTACATATTTAAGTTGCTAACTCTTCTAAAACTTCAGCTGTAGTCTCTGGTTGTTATTGGTAATACAGCTAATTCCATGTGTAACCCGCTGTCTGTGAGCTATGCGTTGACTTTTAACTGTTTCCGCCCAGTGTTAAGGTCAGTATCTGGTTTTAGATCTAGGTCACGGAATCGAAGGTCGCGGAGCCACAGGAGATCCAGATCAAGGTCGCGTACTCGATCACGAAGGTCACGTTCCCGGTATGTACCGTGTCTCAGACCTACCTCACTGGTCTCCAGTACAGATCAGGCGAGGTCAGGAACAGAGTTTTGCCTTGCTTTTACAGGACAGTCAGATGAATGAGGGCCCTGCTGGGCAAGTGAAGAGGCCCATGTGTGCATGTCTTATAACTACTCGACTTGTTTGTCTGTCTGCCTAATGGAACAAGATTTGCTTGTAATCTTGGGATGAGGGAATATTATAACTATATAACACACTTTCCAAATGGATTAATGGTGCATGGTCTTTAAAAAACGTGTTGCTCGGAGGCTTCCAATCTCTTTTTCTATGTTTACCAACTAATTTACTAACAATATTCCAGAACGAACTCTTTGAGAACTGAAAGATTATATCATAGGTAGTTACATAACCATATTACAACTGAAAATTAGTAATCATATTAAGTGTTTAAAAGATACAGAAAACTTGTAAATAAGTGTTTAACTTGCTGATTTTCCAGGTAGGTCATTTATCCAGTGCATGAAAATTATGCTGAAAACCTAGGCCTCAAAGTTGCTAAATTTTAGTTAAAAATGTAGTTACAGTGTTCCAGAATGATAGGGGGGTATTTCACACAATACAAAATGCAATTATTGATCTAATAGAGTGCAGCTGCTCCCTAACCAGGGAACCGATTTCAAATGCAGGAAATTTGGTTAAGCTGGAGAAATTCTCGCAGGCTTTATGTGTACCCCCATCTCTGCATCCTGGAATACCAATTGTAAATGACCTCAAATTTTTCCACCAAAATGCTTTCTTTTAAAGGCAAATAAATCTAATTAAATATTTCTACATAAACAAACCTCAATACACTGTTTCAAGCAATCAGTAAAACTCAGAACCAGGAAAAATGAGCAAGAGGAGTCATGAACAAAATTTTAGGTCATTTCAAAGCAGTGTTTGGTTAATACCAAACAATGTGGACAGTGATGCACTGTGTTATACTGATTGCAGTTGGTATATCATGCAGCATTTTTATTTCACTCCATGTATATTAAAAGGTGAACTGCAAAACATGTTAACAGGACTCGATTGTTCCTGTGTGATATTGTAGAACTTTACATTGTGAAGATAATTTATGAAAGTAAAAGACAGCTCATGACTGAGGAACTGTCATTGAAAAGATTACGAAATTCTCTCTTTAAAGCAAAACCCTGTTTAAATTTGTATGAATTCGTTGCTGAATTATCTTCATTTGAAGTGTGAAGTATTTTACCGCAGACTGGGGATCTGAAGGCGCCCATGCTTTTCAGCTTATGAGAGATTGACCAGTCATAGAGCTAGGAGATACCACTTGTTTTTAAGCTATGATGTAAATCATCTGAGTTGGCTATCAGTGTAACATGTAATAACATAGGGACAGGACACTGTTTGAATATCATATATTTTAATTATAACAAATACATGTGTGAACAACACTGCGAAGTATTTTCAGACTATTGTGTTGTGGCGAGAGTGAGTTTCGAGGTGATTTTATGTTATAAATTTACATATATATATATAAATTTCAACTGCAACTCTAGCAGCGTACTACTTCTCAGATGACAATAGCATTGTGCGCTTGGAAGAATTATGTCACAGCCCGCACAGAAAGGCTGCATTTTATGCAAGCCATCGGAGCAAGGTCAAATGTCAATATCCACTGTTGTAGTAGCTATTAGAAAAATATACTTTATCGAAATAAGCATAATATTGTCAAACCTATTTGGCAAGCTTAATGTAGAACATGCACTGTCTTTCTTTTTTCAGTATAAATGTTTACAGTTGTCTAATGTAGTGTTGTAAGCAAAATGTCCATAGCTCATCTCACTTTGTTTTTGGAGTGGAGTTATTTTGTGATGATCTCGGGCCACTTTGACTTAACAGAAAGTCCCAGTATTGAAGGGGAACAAGCCAAATTGGTCATTGTAGAAATCTTTGTGTTCATTTCTGGCCAAACCAGAGCTACAAAATAACATATTTAGTATATGGAATAATAGGAATGAGTAAGATGATCACAAGGTATGTACTTCCCGGGATGACTTTCAGTTTCAGATCGAAAACTTTTGCAGTTCCCTTTATGTATTCTGGAAAAAAGTTTTCAGTATTGATTTCGTTGGTGATGTGGTACATATTGCAGACCATGACCGATTTAGTTCCCTGGATCTTTGTATTCTCCAATGGCTCCCTGAAAGTCTTTGTCTTCAGCCTGAAAGATTGATGAAATATTCCTTCCTAAACAGTGCCAATTGACTTTTAGCTGACATACTGATGTTAATTTTCACCAGTTCTGACTATTTTACAATTCTGGGTAATATATCTGAATGGTATACCTGGTACGTTAATGACAAACCTCATCCTCAGAGAAAATATTGAACTAACTGTAAGACAAGAAATGAAAGTTTGGGTAGTAGATATGGCTGGATCATAGGAAATTGTTCTCAGGCATGCATGGACTGCTTTAATGCATTTTCTGTTTTTGCTGTGGGTGCATGATTGGTGGTGGAATGATCTTAAAAGGACATGGTCACCCAGATATTAGCTATTCTAGCATTATTACAAAATGACATGAGTGTTAGGCATTTTTCTCAAGAAGTAAAAGTTACAAGCTTTTTGTTAATCCCACCCCCAGCATTGTACTTGAAGTAAATGTTTAAAAATTACCAAAAAACTGAAGAATTTTAAACGAGGGGCTGTCAGTTCAGAGGAACATGAGCGTGTACAGAGCGTGCAGTAAACTTCATATGTAAACAAACGTGGTTGGTGACATGTGTAACTACTACGGTTTGCTTGTAACAGGATCAGCCAAAAAGAGGCTTGAAAGAGAGCTCAGCATGTTGACAAGCAAGTTTGGAGTTGTAATTGGTGGTCTGTTGTCACAAAACTACACTGCTTGTTTAGTGGGTGCAAATTTGGTTGTTGCTGTGTTATGTACATTGAACATGGCCGACCATCTCTATGTTGAATTCGAATTACGACAGAACTTGTCTCGGCTTGTACAAGCTACGTACTCAATGAATATTTTTTATTTCAGTGTGACTGATTTAGTTTGTGAACAAACTTAAAAACTTCGTTAAGATGTCGAAATCAGTATTTGTTTTAAAATCAAAATTTTGGGTGACCATGTCTCTTTGAGCGAGCATGTACATCTTCATATCACAGGATCAAATGAAGGCTCTTAAGAAATAAGATTGATCATTACCGTTATATGTAGAAGACATCAATGCACTATAGGCATATCTTTGTTAGGCCTAATGAATTATTTGTCATCGTTTGAATCCAAGATAAGCTGAGTTTGTATGTAGCTTTGTGTTTATAGACACTCTGCTTTGGCTAGACAGTTTACACTTCGATTTACATTGTTTAACAGCTTGTTTTCTGCTTCAGCAATGTGTTGCTTGATCTTGTCATGGCCTTTGTGACATCCATTTGAATTACATGACATATAACCACAAAGTCAGTAACTTGATCACTGTTAACTCAAAAGTGTTTCTCTTCGTAGTGACTAATGCATTCTCTCTGACTAAATTCACGGGCTCTCTTTCTAACATTCTTTCAATAATTTTATTATGCACAAAGTTGTGAATTGAGAATTGCAACCTGATTAGGAAAAAGGGCTTCCTTTGTATTTTATATCATTTCAGCTAATTAGCAGTTGCTATTAACATTCTGTTTTAAGTCTCACATTGATTTACATATATAGCGATTGCAACCAAAAGAATATTTTGTGTATCTTGTTCCCACTTTGAGAACCAATAGCTATGGTTGTAATATTTGACTGAGTATGATGAAATATACATGTAAGAAAGAAATAAAATTCCAGATTCATTGAAGCATCTCAAAAGAAGCTTAAATAAAAGCCAGGAAATATGACTTTGGCTTGAAGAAAAATAGACTGTCATACCTGCTAAGTAATATAAGCAGCTGCCATGGCTACAGCAACACTTTATCAAGAAAGTCCTGATGATGATGCTTTGTTGATGTGAACTCATTGATCATTCATTATTTTCAATTGCGCACTGAAGGACATGGATTCTACATCAGTTTGAGACCTTTTTCCTGTTCGGTTTCACATAATTTATCATTTCTATGTCTGTCTATAAGTTGATGGCTCATCAGCTGAACCTGACTACAAAATTACTAACTAAAGGATGTGTACATATTTTCTTATCAGGTATTTGTTCAGCTGACTGCTTGGAAAAAATGGTGCAGATCAGTTAATAATTCAGAGTATCTTTTTTCTGTGTTCCAGGTCAAAATCAAGAAGTAGAAGGTCAAGGAGCAAGAAACGTTCAAGGTCACGTACTCGACATTCTTCACGCTCTAGGTAAATTGACAGCCATATCTCCTGTGTGGTATTACACTCTGCGAGAATCAAAAATTCTGTGAGACAGCTTTTCCTGATAGAAGAGAGTGTTAATGTTACCTGGGATGTGTTTTCATCCAATGTGGTGAAAAATTTACTTGCCTTGTTGGTATTTGGTTTGTTTTTTGTTTTTTTTCCCACATTTTCATCATATTTTGGGGTAGAATAGATTTTAACATGTTCGAAACAAGGTTGAGTGGCATCACATTACACAGTTGCCAAGACAAAGGTGTTTATAAACCCTTAAATGTCCTAGGATACAGGCATAAAATTCTAAGGAAATCAAATTACATGTAAGTAAATAATTGACTAGTTCATTGACTTGAACTTAACCTCGTCTCTTAACCTCACCAAAGGGATGAGTAGAAAGCAAATTTAGAAAACATTCTTGTTCACTGTTATGTCTATCTTCAGAAGAAAGACCCCTCCTCGAGCTTACAGCCGCCGCAAGTCCAGGAGCGCCTCACCCTCTCGGTAAATGGCAGTGGAAACATTTAATTGTTCTTTCTATTGACTTTTTCACAAAATGTAACCTGCATTCTCAAGATCACCTCATGCCATTTTTAATGATTGTGTGTATGGATACATTGAAATCCGTCCTCTTAGGTGAATTTTGGCAAATGTGTAATTCCTGTGAGTATTATTTAATCTTTCGTCTAGTGGGGCATGACATTGTTTTCATGCAGCTGTAATACCTTAAGCTGTTGGAAGTACGGTCAGTTTGAACTGAGACAATCCTAAGCAAGAAGCAGAAAATGGATAGTATAAACTAAGGTTCCCATTGTATGAGGGTCAGTCACATCAGGGTAACTTTAGTACCTGTTGTCTGCGCGAAAAAGGATCTATTGGCAGACATAACATTCACAAAGTTGCCTGTACCTAAAATTTCAGTGTAATGACAGTGTTCCGCACAGACTAAAGCACTGTAAATTTTTTGAGAAGCGACATTAAGACTTAAGTTAACGAGAAAAGAAAAAAGCACCGCCACATTATAGCTGTATGCCTTGTCAGTAAACAGTCCTTGTGATGATGCTTATAGTACATGATGCCCATGAGCAGTTACATTTTCAATTGCGCACTGAAGGACAGTTTCCACATTCAGCAAACCCAAATATATGTACATGTAGATATTTGTGGATGTAAAATGTAAGAGAAACTATTGACTTGGCAGATCTAAGAAACGCCGAAGTCGCTCACGAACACGAAAACATCGCTCAAAATCACCAGAGAAAAAGAAGTCAGTGTCACAGTCTCCTTCCCCACCAAAGCTAAAGAAGGAGGGTAGCCCTGCCCCCAAATCTCCCTCTAAGGACAGAGATGGGGAAGCCACAAAACCGGATCTGGCTGCGGAGTCAGATAAGGAGTCTGCCAGGTCAGTGTTTCTCATTTATTTCTTCTGTCTGGTACCTGTCTATAATCACAGGACACAAGTGGAAAGTGTGTCAGTATTTTGTAATGACTGTTTGGCTGTGGAAGTTACCATTTAAGCAGTTGAGCTGTTCATATGTTAAATTTTAAGTTTTATTGGATCATTGGCAAGTCTCCTCAGAAGTGGAAAGGAAATATTTCTGTGCAATGTTGTTTTTTTTTTAGATAGATTCGTGCATCTCTTTTGTCTATAGTTCAGTATCTTACAGTATGCTTAGAGCAGTAAGTATTCCACTTTGGTAGACCATATCCATGTGAAAGAAATATTTTAACCTGTTAGCTCATAAGTGTCTTCTGTTTAGAGACATATTTACAACAGATATTCACGTTATTAATACAGAAGAAAGTCTTCAATGTACCTAAGCCTTCAGTGTGACCTGAAGTTGAATAATGATTGGTGAATAGGTCATTGAATTAAAGTACATAAATGTTAGTATGTAAACTGAAGCCAGTTAAATTTTAGATATGTTTCGGTTGACGATTGTTCACATCACTCATTACTCATGAAAATGAATTGATTACCCCAGCTGAGGAATGGATCCAAGTATGTGTAAATAGACATTTAAGAAGAAACCTATAAAGTATTGAAGTGAAAGCTACACTTCAGTAAATTAAGGAGCATTGAAATTTCACCAGTGTTTGTTTGTTTAATCTGTTTAGCTTACCCCAACAAGACGGTGAAACCAAAACTGAAAGGTAAAGCTATGTGTCACAGACATTGAACGTGAAATTATATTCTTTTGGTATTGAAATTAGTTGTGGTAATAGGTATTTTAGAAAGTTGTTTTATGTCAGCATTTTAAGTTGAAAAATGAAGAAATTCAGCGCTATTAATTTCTAAATGATGAATTTTGGTGAATATGTGTTTATTAAAACTTTTCTAACCTTGACATGACCACAGAGAAGAGAAACAAATAGTCTTTAGTTTAACCTTTTTTGTTTTTCCATCTGCAAGCATAAAAATTCAAGTCTTGCAAGTCCATTTTCATAGATTTTTTTATTATTTTTGGTCTTATCCCTTCTAACACAATAATCAGGGCTACTGTTTGTTTGTTTCTTGTCATTAGCATTGAACAACCTGAAGTCGAACCCAAACCAGAAAGGTAAAACTTTGTACCTGTGTTATCCCCTTGACCAGAGATTTGTCAAAGTATGCATTCAGTTTAACCTTCAGTGGACAGCTATTTCTATTGTGCTTAGAACGTGCACATTTTATGGAAAGTAATAAGATACTGTAGTGAATATCTTGCAACAATGTACATTTAATATTTGTATATTAGTATCAGAGCTTTGGTGAATGTACAGACTCTTTCATTTTTAAGGCTGATAGCATGACCAGCTGTGAGTGTTTATATAGCTGGTTTTGTCAAGACTGTTCTAAGAGGTTCCTTCATAGTATTATACACTCCACAATGAATTATAAGTAACTCTCACCTCTCTTATGAGGTGAAAAATTTGAGCCACTACAGGATTTTGTCTACATATGTCTTGGAAATTGTATAAGTGTGCTAGGAGGGCATAGTTTGTAGTGTGATGGGGAGCCTTCTCTCCAAATGTCAACACGTGTCCAAACTTAATGGACTTTTGTGTTCCTGTAATGAATGATAAATACCTGATCAGTTTAGCTTAAAAACATGATCACAAAGGCAGGAATTAGCAACAGGCTGCACAGCATAGTTATGAATTACTTAGGCAGGAAAGGTTCCCAATTATCTCCTAACAGTGGTGATAACGGTAACCTGTAGTATAGAAGATGAGTTCAAACATGTTTCAAACAGTTAGAGGCATGCTGTCATAAGGCCTGCTGCCTTTGCAGATGTTCGCCTCAACATTCTCCAATGTGAGTGTGAATAAGTCAACTGACAAATGTAAAACAATGTTTTGCTGATGTATTAATCTCTCTTTTTTCTTATTTTCATCTGTCTCTTCTGGTACTGTGTGGTAAATGGCCTGTTGTCATTACTTACATGTACCAGCCTCACTGTAATGCTCTCTTATTCTGAATGCAAATTCTGTCACATAATGATAGTATGAAAGTCTCCAGCATTTGGTACATATGATTAAATGATGTATATTACTCAGAATTAAATGAATTTAATACTGAAAATTAATAATACTGAAGGCTTGATGAAAGTGGTCATTTATGTACTTACTCTCATGTACTTTTAGTTATTTTCTTCATAAAATACATTCTTTAGAAACTGTAACTTAAAGCAAGTTATGTGCTAATGACTGCACGGTCATTCAGATCATGTATTCATTTGATTTACTAGTGATTGGGGACTAATTACTACAGCTGTTTTTATAGCATGTCTGTGATGGACATACAGTACTGATACACAGTAAGGATTTGTGTAGTGCACAATGAGGGTAGATACTGTGCACAGCATGGATTTATGTAGTGCACAGTAAGGATACATGTAATGCAGGGTAAGGATTCATGTAGTGCACACTAAGGATAAATGTAGTGCACAGTAATGACACATGTAGTGCACAGTAAGGATACATGCAGTACACATTATAAAAGGATACATGTAATACAGACTAAGGATTGATAATACACAGTAAGATTTCCCATAGTAGACAGTAAGGATACATGTAGTAATTGGCAAGGGCTCTTTTGGTATACAGTAAGAATTCATGCAGTACACAGTAATGGTTCATGTAAATGTTAAGCATCATGTAAAAGATGTAGTTTGTTGTTCCATACTACTTCCATATTCTTCAATATTCTCATATGTCGTACTATTAATGAGTTTACAAGTGTCAGACTTATTGCTGGAAGCTGTTAGGTCAGGTATAAAAACTTTTGGTGAATTTCTCTTTGGAATAGTATGTGATGAAAAAAGGTAATGGTTATTACAAGAAACGGTGTTGGATCATTTCAACGAACATTGTGGAATTACTATGCATTCTCAACTTCTGTTTTCCTAACTCTTACAAAGGCGTTTAGAAGTTGGGAGTGACATAACATGGAAAATATCCTTATCATTGGCTTGATAATGATGTTAATTACTACATTAAAATGTCGTGTACAAATAAGTAGAAGTACTTCCATAAGAATCTGTTCTATGTTGTGTTTTCTTTTTACACTGTGACATAAGGACATTAAGTAAAATACTTGATGGAAATGTCTTATATTGTGTACATTTCCACTTCAGTGTGATGTTAACCAAGTGAACAATGCACTCAAGACCTAGTACAAAACATGCATTTTACATCTATTTTTACAAATGAATCAATTTACAAACTGCAATGACCTTAGAGGGAGGATCGGCTCTTCCAATAACCCAAAAACATTTTATTTTGTTAAAGTCATCTCAATGTTCATGTGTATCATGGCTAATAAGATAGTGTTACATCATGACACATTAACCATTTGGTCCTCTGTCTTTTTTAACGCAGGTCATCAAGTGGGAGTCCACCACCTTCGCGCAGGAAGTCTCGTTCACACAGCCCAAGGTAACTATAGCCACACCTGCGTATGTACCATTGCTTTTGTGTTAGACAATCCTGTGGGGATGTGATAAATGTCTACACATGGGCAACAGACTTCCTTTATGATGTTCTAGATTAAACATCCCCCTCCCCTCCAATTCATCCTGTCACTATTTTGCAGTACTGTGGGATATAATGATAAACTCATGAGGACATGAATCTTCTACATTCATTGTACTGAGATTTTCTTCTTACTAATGGCAGATACATTTATAATGGTTGTTTTGGGTTCTTTGTTTCCATCTCTTTGGTGGGTGACTCAGAGGATGGTTAGTAGCTATCAAGGAACTTTCAGAATGCTGGGAGATAGTACTGGATGTCTGTTTCCATGTACAAGGCAGTTCTCCCCTACTAAATTGATTCAGCTTTCTTAAATTTCGTCTTGACTAAATTTTTTGATGTTGTCAGTCAAGAGTAATGATCAACAAGTCTCCCACATCAATTTTCTAAAACAAGTGTCATTAGCTTTGCATGAGACCTGTTTTGCTGGCAATGTAATATTAAGGGAAAAACAATTTTGAAGGCTTTTGATGTTCAGTGAATTCAAAGATTTCATTTTACCCTATGATTTCAGCAGTAAAAAGAGGGCTCGGCGATCCCCTTCACCTCGGAGACGGTCTCGTTCAAGAAGTGGGTCACGTCACCGACAATCCTCCAGGTAAAGTCTCTCTCTCTCTCTTGGCATTTAACAACAATGAAGTAGCAAAATCCATGCATGCCATATAATTTCACGTAATGTCACTACTCCATGATGATTATTCAAACATATTCTGATGGCATTATTCTGTGTTGACTGATAAAATTATACTTTTTGTGAAGCCCTGCAACTGACCAATCCAACCTCTGTAGTTTGTCTCCAAAATCAAATCAAAAATGTGCATAAATTGCCCTGAAAGTTGCTCTTTCATATGCGAAAAGGTTGAGGGATTGGGTAGAATACAAAACAGTATTTGCATAGAAAACAAGTGCAAGTCTTAGGGGTTCATAGGCGTTGACCTTATCTACCGTTAAGTTAAGAACGGTAGTTAAGAGATTTAAAATACTGAATACAGGGTTGAAAAAAGTATGCTATAAGCTAAGAAAAATTGAATACATTTCACTAAAACTCAATTCTGGTAGGTGTACACATGATCATAAACTTATATATTCTTTGCTAAAAGTATCAAATATTTCCACATTTTTCTGTTTCTTAAATTTATCTGGGAATAACTTCTCCATTCAGAGCACATGGATCGAAAGGTACGGTACATCCCTAAACAGCATGCGTCCCTTGCCCTACAGGAATTCCTACCCAAGATTGACTTACCTTGTACACAGGCAACAGAATTAATATGAGATAGCAAAGTACGAGACTGTCTGGTGAGGGGTTTCTTCCTAGACGACAGACGACTGCTTCTTAATGCTGTACTGGAGGGCCTTACTTGGTTTGTCAAAACCGCAGGCCGGCATTTGTAGAAGCGACCTCGATGAAGACAGAAACGGTTGATAAAAAAACTTATATATTGCCATTGAAGGATAAGTTTATCGTTCTGAGCACTAATAGCGACAGTTATAGACCTAAACTGCAATGCAAAATATGTGCGATGCATCTGTCTGCAATGAACGGATTAAAGTCCGCCATCAAAATGTGAAGGGTGTTGCACTTAATCTGATGCAGTCAATTCAGTGAGTGACGTAAAACACAAATAAACAGAATATCAAATGTAATTCAATTATTAATATTTTAATTAACATCAATTCAAAGTTAAAATCAATCAAACAAGGTTATAAAAAACAGTACATATATATGACAATTCTCTGGATGTTTTTTACCTTCAAACGGGATACTTTTAAAATGAAGAAAACATATAGTTTGTAAAATGTTGGGGCCCTCTGCCTTTACACGGATTCTGAATATATGTAACAGAAAGGGAAGGAGAAGGTAGCATATTTCTTTGTAACCAGATGGTTACAAAGAAAGTTCGGAATTTCTCTGTATCTTATTAATTCTAGATAGGGTAAATATGTATAAACTCAAAATGCCTACATAATAGGGCAGTTGGATCTGAAAAATACTCTAACCTTGAAAAACTAAATATTTCTGTGAGGGTAGTTAACATTTTGATGTCTATGAACCCCTGAGACTGTACTTTGTCGTTACACAACACAAATAAGTGACAAAACAATTTCACTCTCCAAAATAAGGAATCATTAATGAAACCAGTGCGTCCGTGTTCTGGCTCTGTAGTCTGATCAGTGGGTGACCAGTAGGACTTATGGCTACCATATTGATTATCAACCAAATTGGAAACAGATCTGAGATATGATAGACAAGTTGTTTCTCCGAGTATAGAATATATGAAAACCAAATGGGACCTTCCTGGTTATGCTGCAATTGGTACAACACATTGTAGTCAGTTTCATTGACTTCCCAAAGACAAGATGACAAGGGAAAATGTGGGTAACAGACATTAATACTTCTAGCTGTCCAACAACTACATGAAATAAAGTGTGGACTGGCCTCTGAACAGGGGCATGAAGGCCCTCGTTCTCAACAAGTTTCTCTCACAGTTTAGAACCCTGTACATGTTCATCCCTGTATTTTACCACGGCCCAGTTCCACAAAGCAGTCAAAGACCAAGTTGATTGTAACTGCCATGGCTACCTCTCTCTTTAACATGGGTTGACATGGTAGATACAATCAACTTATGACTGCTTTGTGAAACAGGGGCCTGGTCTTCTCAAGCTCAGACATATCAACTCCTACTTAAAAAAAAAAAGACAACAGAAAGTATAACCAAAGTTTTTTCAGAAGAGGGGTCCGTACAGATCTTAATGGGCAGGGGCATATCTTTATGATGTGCTTAACTGTATAAATCACTCTTTACTCTGGAATTATTACGAGGCCATGGGATACGCCATGTTAGAGAACCTAGAAGCATGATGTTGCATCACCCATACCTATGCTCTTCAGCATTAAAGGCGAGACACTACTTTTTGTGTTAAGTACAGTCCCCTTTATTATTACAATCAAAGACCATGCTTTGTGGCTGTTGAGGGTTGGGGAATGACCCCAGATGTATTCTACTATAGCTTTGAAAAAGGGTTTGAAATACATCAGCATTGTCTGGTAAGTAGAATAAAACAACTGATTTAACACTACTTCTATATGACAAACAGATGAACTGTTTCCACTGTGATAGATGACGTCAGAGTGGAAACAGATGACTTCTCGGGTGGTAGAAATATCTTGCCCTTTCGATTTTCCCAAGGTGGTTGTTTTAATTTACTTTGAACTGCGATATCTCGTTTAACCTACATCATAAAAATAAAAACTGACGTTTTTTGAGCTATGAATTGGATTCTTTATCGACGCATATATTCATTTGTTCTGGAGTTGTCTTTTCACTCACTAATACATTATCATATTATGTGTTATTACATCATAATGCAATTGGTGTTTTTGTTTTGACCAGTGGCAGACAGGCAGTGGCTGAGAGTAGGTTTCTTCTCACATGTAGTTAACAACAAGTCAGGCTATTGGTGGGCTAATAGATAATCACATTTCAATGAGATTGTTTCTATGAAGATTTGCAGACTTGTAAATTTTCAGTTTACTAAATTACTCAGGTCCAAGAAACGAAAGGAGCGGGATCGTGACAGGAGTCGTGAGAGAAGGTCAGAGCGAGATAGAGACCGTGACCACAAAGACCGAGATCATGACAAGTCCAAGAAACGGCACCGTGACAAGGATCGGGACAAAGACGACAAAGCAGGAGATGTCAAAGTGAAGCGGGACTACGATGAAGAGGAGAAAGGTTACACAAGCCCCAGCAAGCGGGACTCCGAAGATGGTAAAGACACCGCAAGCCAGGTTAAGGTCAAGCGGGAAGAGGAGACCAGTGGAGGAGGGGATCGCACTCCGAGTAGAGATCATGATGAGAGGGGAAATGTCGAGCAGGTATTAGGGGAGACTAGAGAAACAGAACTCCAATCTGATGATATGGACACCAGTGAATGAGACAACATGACCTGCCAAGTCATGATGTTATGTTCTGTATATGTGTTCATTCTTTCATTTCTCATGAGTATGACGTACTTCGTATTGTCTATGAACCTTGTATTTCATTTAAAGGATATTCAATTATCACATGGACTCGATGTAAGTGATATTGGTATCACGGAAGCAAACAAAACATAAACTAAAAAAAAAAAGAAAAAAATTGCAATAACATGATTGAATTTTCTGAAGGAATTGGTCAATGCAGCCCAATTCAATAGGTGTAGTTGTGTAAAGCACATTTATCAGGAGTTCTTATGGCACTGGATTTTGAAGGCATTATGCTACTCTCACTTGTGCTGTGCTATGTGAATTTGATGGTTTTCTTGTAATTTTTATTAATTTTTTTTGAATCAAATTTCATTGAAGCAACTATTCTGATAATATTCTTACATTTACATCCTACATTTACACCTAAACGTGTGAAAATTTCCTGAAGTAAATTTTTACAGATAGAATAGAAATTAAGAAGCAGTAGTGAGGGAGGCACTTTTGTTTGTCATAATTTGAAGAAAAGCAGTGAAAAATCAGTATGAAAAGATATCATTAACTTGTTTACATTTGTCTGCATTAAAATGCTGTACATGGTACTTCATGGTCATTTTATGGCAACTCACCACTGAAGATATCAGAAAACCAACTGGTTGCTGAGGTCTGTTGTGTGTATGGTTCTTATTTTCAAAGAATGTGACCTAACATCATTTATTTAGTTTTAGTAGGTATAACTTTTCCTGAAATTTATTATTCTTAATAAAGGACACATCTTACTTCGCTGATACATCTGACCAAGAAAGTTTTTCTGTTGTAATGTTCATTACTTTGTTTTGCTATTTGCTTTTTCTCATCAAACATTTGAGACTTTTGATAAAATGCATAGATATAACAATATTGGGGCTACAACTGTGTGGTCTGTTGATGATAGTACAAATAAATAGGATTTGGAAGAGATTAGATGCATGCTTGTTTCTCAGGGAAATACATGAGGGGTTGGTTCAGTGCAGGGAATTTTCGGTATTCTGGCCAGTTACTCACCACTTAACTATTTGATAGCGAACCCAGTGTTAGCCGGACAAGTAAATTTCTAATATGACGAGTAACGACGACAGTGTATCTTGTTCTTCCTCAGCAAATAGTTTCTACTTTTCACCCTTGAATTATATTATCAGTTTTATCGACGAACAATGAAACAGCCCACGAAGTCAAAATGTGGTTAAATCTCATAAAAACCGTTTAACATTCAATTTCCCACTGGCGGTCAAACCCGGGAGAAACCCACGACCATCCGCAGGTTGCTGGCAGACCTTCCCACGTACGACCAGAGACGCATCCAGCATGAGCTTGGCGGGAGTCTTCTGGGTAATTGGCCCAAACCAACAGCCACGGAGGCCCCCTACGTTTGACAATGTGAATTTAAAATTCAGGGTGTTACACCAAGTTGGTGTGGGGCTTTCATCATTATAGCATGCGCACTGAGATTGATTGGCTGGTGTAAATATGTGCATCATGTGTCCATGGGATGAAAATTCGGAAGTCAGGCCTGCATGCCAAATCCACATATCCGCTTCTTCCAACCGTGAAACGGACCGCGGTTGTTTGATATATTCTGCGTTAACAACTAACCCGTTAATCAATGTTTTACTTTATCGCAAAGTAACACACCGGGTGTCGACACGATCCCTCTCGCGGGGAGGGAATCCTCGACATCCGGCCTCCACTGTTCCCGGCACCTTCAGGGCCATCGCCACTCCTGTAGCCGTTGGGGTAGTGTTAGATGAATTTCGCCGAAGATAACTACGATCGATCTGTGCCTAGAACGTAAAGAAACATGTGGGGCAGTTCGTCAATTTGCTAAATACCAGTAATTCACTGATTGACGTTTGTATATTCATTCTTAATTACAGCGTAAAAGAGACAAGGTAAATCAGTTATTTAACCCGATGTCAAGGGAAATCATTGCGTTCCACGAAATCCAGGAAAAGGGATTAATTTTATAGCCCAGTGTATAGATGCCACTTATAGAGCTTGTAGATATCTTTGCTTGGGGTTTCACGTCTCTCTCTACATGTCTTTTAGCAGGCCGTTTCTGTACCACAATGTCTCTCAATGTCAACATGCTGCCTCACTGAAACGG
Source organism: Acanthopleura granulata (assembly GCA_016165875.1). NCBI lineage: Eukaryota > Metazoa > Mollusca > Polyplacophora > Chitonida > Chitonidae > Acanthopleura > Acanthopleura granulata. Next base: position 18,173,245 of record JABBOT010000004.1, read on the forward strand.
CATGCTGTACACACAGTATAGCTTACTGCTATCGTGTCGTATGACTAGTATTTTGTCTACCGCCTAGCTTATATATAGCAACCGCCAGCCCTGGAAGCAGTGTAAAACTCTTACCCTATACTCTTCCAAAAAAGAAACGCGTCGTTAGATCATGCTTGTGTCCCCAACTATCATAATGAACTTCCACTTGTGATCTGGTGTCTGGCTGAATATGATAGCCAACCTCGGCTGATGTCATGGTAACTGAATTTCTTATTGTTTAAGTTGACAGAATGTTAAATTTATATCCGCCTTTGAGCAATACAGATTTAAAATAAAATCGACCCAAGCTTTACTTTTATGGCATCCTAGAAGTATTGACGTTGAGACGTTGAAGAAAGGTCAATACGGCCGAAACTCTGTTGGTCATGCTGTGGTTCAGACTTTTTGAGCATATCTTTGGTTCTCCTTGTTAACCAAGTCTGAATGTTGAATAGAATCATAAATCATAATGAAGCATCAGAAGCACGGGTTCAATGAAGGCGTGATGTCAGACAGCAGAAGTGCGTGGATTGTTGAATGAAGACATGGATAACTGAATGTCAAACACAAGGAAAGCTGCCTGGATCGGAAATTGCGGAAAAATCGGAATTGCGTTTATGGACAAATATGATATATAATATTAATGATATATAATATAATGGCTGGGTGGTGTGCAGTTTAGACTGTCAAGCGGTTGATGGATGAGACACAGTGTTGCAATCCTGGGACCAATTATTCATAGTTTTAGGCCTATTAACATAAACCGCTTATTAATTTTAGCCTAGAATATAGTCCCATTAGTTAATATCAGTCTAGATATTAGATTTTTTTTTTATATTAGACTAGATCTTTTTAAGTCGGGTAACTATCAACATACTTTTGAACCACATGTCACTGTCGTTAGCTCCTGCAGGGGTGGAAGGCTATAGGTACCCATTGATCCATTTTAACTACGTGAGGTAATTTAGGTCACAACGTAAGTGACAAAATAATCGGTTTTGTCACTAACAAGAAAGACGTTGTTTGTATGATTATGTTGACTATAATCATTCGACGAAGCCCCCGCTTGCGTTAAAACTGCCCACTTGACGACTACGTACCTTGAGAGGGGAAGCTATGGATATGTATCCTTTGGTATATACAAATCCTGAGATTCCGACAGCCTTACCCACGTCGTACACTACATGTGGCCATTGTCGCAGGTGTGCTTCACAAGATTTCATTCCCAAGATTTCAACGAATCGCATATACCCATGCAGAAATGGAAAGTAGGTACTGTCGCAGATATGCATCATGAACCAAACTTTTTCCGAAATTCCGACGGAATGTATTTGTTAAGATTGTCGCACATTTGCTAGGATACACGAGGAATCAAAGAACCTATGTGGTTAGGCCCATCTACATAGTATGGATCATACAGGCCTATGCATAAGATGTGATAGATGAACTGCTGGTCGTTGATACGGCGAGCATCAGACAGAATGAAATGGACATGTTTGCGCCAACAATCAAGTGTAAACTGTAGATTAGGTCAGCGCCATGTTTCAGATACATTTACGCATGGAAACATTAGATGTATGGTTCGTAAAATTAGATGTATGATGCCTAAAAGTATTAGTATTTCATGCACAAGAAAAATATTGGAATTATTTTGTCTTCTGTCAAAATTACACATGTACTACAGAAACTAATTTACATAGAAATGACAAATCCGTACATTCACCTACAATCTGCCAGTTCAGAATGTGCCTACGGCTAACCACTGCAGGACTTAAAATTCAAAACTCAGGTTAAGCATTTGTATTTTTTCCATGTCATGGTTAAAGATATACAGTCTTCCAAATTAAAAGGCAAAGTTATTGTTTTAAAAGTGACTGAAGTGGTGCCCTAAAAGTGATCTTTTGCACAAAATATTCACAAAAGTAGAAGAAATTTTAAAAAAAATAACATGAGGCCTAGCTACAAGTCCTGTGGAAATCATGTTGTCTACAATTTCCCACATCCCTAAATCAGGACTTTGAGGGAGCCGGAACTGCATCAAACTCACTTAGATGAACATTAAAGCATTTTCTGTTGGCTCTAACATCTTCAATGATGTCAAAAATTGTTGACTGGTGAGGTGTAGATTGAGGTTTTCTAATTATTTCTTAACCACAACAACCCTACGTTGCCGACATATCTATTGTGCTGCCTCTCTGAAAAGCCATTTCGAAGACACCCATTTACTTTATACTGACTCTGATCCCATCAGTAGTTGCTCTACAGCATTTTTGCGTCCACCGATCTAGCTAGTATACCAAGATTACCGATATTGGAGTCTTAGGTACATCGATTTTGGGCTGAACCTTGGATGTACCGTTTACGCCACCACAGCCGACCAAATCCCATGAAAGCACAGTGCTATTATCGTAATCGTTCACATTGTCTATCAGCTTGTTAGTTTTTACAATTCTCGATACGTTGGTCGAAACCGACAGTCGTATACCAGCCGTCAATCAAAATGGTCGTTGTCTGAATATAACTAGGTTATGTGTTTGCATGTAGATGCACTCTGAATAGGGATTTACAACAAACAAACTTAACTTTGGAGGATTTCAGTTTATTTCAAGCTGGAAAAATGAATTTTGCACTCTAGTCCCACATGACCTATGTATATATGGTATATACATGTTTAAACCACAAAGGTCTTAAAGACATAGCAACAATAATCGTAAATATACCGTGTGAAACCGAAAACCGAAACTCTTTTAAGTCTCGCCTTATCTCAGAAAACAAAATGTTACCCAGATGGTAGTAGTGACACGAGAGATATTCGAATTCATTGAGATTTTCGACTAGCCCAGCAAAAGAATATTCCATGTTGTACGGGTGGCTATGTACAATAAGTCCTAAATACATGTGGTCTGTTTTGCTTTAATATCCCCGAGACAAAATGGTTGGTATATATACCTCCAGTATAAACACACGTTAAATTATAACACCTTGGTATAGTCTTACAAAGCAGTCTGAACATTTTGTCAAAATTGCAACAATCATGGCAACTCCGATGTGACAAAAATCTGACGTCAAAGAAATGCACGGCTGGTTATTGGTATATTAAACGAACATATCACTAATATAGTTCTTGTGACTGCTTTGTAAGGCTATATCTACGACAGACGGCTTAGGAAAGTGGTATGTCCAAATTATACATGATGATATAATTATTACAAAAATGAAATGAGTTTAAACTTCAGATATGATAGTCAATATGATGTCTTTTTCTTGTTTCTGAAGATGAATAAATACAACTTTATGCGTTCATCTGTGATTTTTTTCTTTAATTTGTATATACCACTTTCCCAGAGCATGGTCTTTACAATACATATACATCAGTACTATGGTCGGCAGACTAAGCTAAGTGCATACACACTAGGAAAACTTTATCCTTGACAACACCAACAGCCGATGCAGCCACGTGTTCCATAACAGTGCTACTTTCATTTCGTCAACAACTACAGAAAAAAAAACAAAAAAAAAAAGAAACAAACAAAAAAAAACACGAATGAAGCAAATCTGGGTCATTTCCAGGTTATATGCAGCATCACTGTTCTCTATTAACTCAACACTGCATGAAGGAGCAATTTTCACCAATAATAAAGATTATGGCAGATATATATGATACATATGACAGAACAACTCATTCGAAAAGAAATTTTTAAAGCAACCAAAGACAAGGAAAATAACACCATATATTAGATTAAAATAAACTACAGTTTACAACACAAGTGGTATGCCAATATTCAAGAAGCTTCTTGAAGTTTCTACTAAAAAGAAACATAAAGCATCAATTACAACAAATAGCGTAACAAGACGTAATATATAAAGAAAGACATCATACGAAATAAAACATACCTAAAAAAACAACAAGAAAAATTACATTCTAGCATGAACGGTGTTTCATAGTATTGCAGAAATGTTATAAATATGTTCCACGATAGAAAATGGGTTGTAAAACACTTTTGCAAGACCAAAGCTTAGTGTTCTTGCACCTTGTACTACAAAAAAAAAACAGGTAAAATTTTACACGCCAATGCATTATACATATCTACTGATCGAACATTTCTGTTTAATATAATTGGATCAATTCTTCATACAACATATGTACAAGTATTTGCTAGTATAACCGTTAGCTACCTTTGCTCAAACGTACACTGTTCCTAATGCACAGAACCTGGATATCCAAGTATCACTTAGATATAAAAAAAAATATTTTTGGTCTAACAGGGACGAGGAACCTGATTTATCATCTATTTTTACATAAATCATTTCACGTTGGTCACTTATAAATCCCAATGGGGACTTAAGAGGAGTATCATGCTAGATCCAAGTCACCAGTTACAATACTGTCATTCTTTCCATGATTTTTTCTCTTTGACTACACATACTTGCATTGTATATTAATTGAAACCCATATACCAACCAAATGGTAACTAACGCATGTATATACAAAAACGGTATAGTCAAGTATAATGGGTAGGAAAATGATTAATTGTGAATTTTGTATAGAAGGTGCTTTCTTTTTACACTTATATTTCACGGATGTTTTCTTATACTCCATACCACAACCTTGGCTAATCATCTAAATGTTATTTAATGTACGTTGATTTAGTTTATACTCAACGATGAATATATACGGTCATAGCGCAGGAGAAAATACTTAGAAACACAACACACCAGATCACTACTATGGGTGGGCTATGAAGAGAAATATTAAGAATATGATTTTCACCATGCGTAAATTAAACAAGCCCAACGAATCCACTCTGGTTCCTTTAAGTGTTTTCGCTTAATTGCTTGCATGCATCTATCGACCGCAGCGGTTTTATCACGTTTTATGTTTTTTGAGGAACAAATCAAATGGCAGTGGAATTGTTCCGGTGTTGAAGTACACAACACCTTTCTTCCAAGATGGTCATGGTAAGCTCTCGCATCTATATAGTACAAGAAAATTATTCTTACATGTCCTCAGTCTTATAATTCAGTCTCGGTTTTGGAGAGACAATCTTTGGCAGTGTTATACTCAGTGGTATTTGGGTCCACATCATATCCCTCATGGTTACCTCGATTCTGTCGCCATTTCAGTTTCAACCTTAACCAATATTCAATCTTTTCCCTTTGTTCTCTTTTTTCTAAAACCAGTCCGTAGTATTTCCATTCTTCGAATAAGCCAAGTTCATCACAAGAATATCTGAAATAAACAAATATCAATACAGTGAATGTATTTTGTGTTTTCAGTCTCACACCATTTTTGGGAGTGTATCAGATCAAGTGGATAAAAGTAGAGGCCATCTTAAGACAGTTTCGTGCTTGTTCGAAATATGGTCTTTTTCTTACAGTGACGAAAACGGAAATAAAGATCAACATGCTGCGGTGGACTTTTTGGGTCATGGATTCTTTTTGCCGCTGAACATGCTGTAACTGTTGTTTCCACATTAAACACAGGTACAGGTGTTGTACTACATATATATTCACGTAGAACGTAGACATATAGCATTTAGAGAATGTTTTGCAGCTAAAAAGACAAAAAGTCCACCATAGTACCTCAATCTTTATTTCCGTTTAACCACTGTTAAAAAATACCCCAAAATAAGGAAGACCGCATTTGGAATCAGCACGAAATTGCCTTTCAGATGATGGATACTTTCTAAAAACGTATGTTCCTTTAAGATTCTTGTCTTCCATTGGACAGGACACACGATGTGCATGCTCAAACACTGTCTAGAACACAGTAGACTTCCCCATATGCTCTTTGTTTGTGGTGCTTTGGCGGCAATAAGCGGTATATGGCGGGACTGTATGGGCAATCTAAAGTTCGCTAAGACTACTTGGCTACCAATATGTTGAGCAAACCTGTAAGTTACGCATAGGAATGACTTGCCAAAGGTATATATAGGCAGCCCTATTCCCACCACCCATGAATCTAACTGGCTGCCATTGTATAAGTGAACAATTTGTTAGTGCGAATTAAATAAATATCATATGTTCAAATATATAAAACAACACTTACATCTAGAAACGCTCTGGAGCACAGGTTTTATTCAAAGTTATCATTTCAGATAGTTTATCATTTTAAAATCTTCATGACTAGACGCTATACTGAGTCTCTAGAAATTGGAGAAAGGTATAGATGGCTGCCAGATTTTCGTACTGATACCGTAAAAACTCTTTTTAGTTCTGAGCAAAAGCACCGTCCTGAGAATGTATTAAACAATCAAGCATTCATATAAGTCACTCGATCGACAGTATTTTATGAGAAGGGTTCTACCATCTTTAATACTTAGTAACCAATTATTTGGCCTCACCAAACTCAGAATTTACAACACCCAGTATGATTTTGTAAACCTGTAGTGTGATGCGTTGTAACATTTAACAAATCACAGACATACCCGAGAGAAAAAGGTGAGAATGACTAGAAGTGGAATGGTTGGGTGGCATGTGATGGCGGACCCTTCAGCAGGGTTTCCCTCTTCAGCCTGTGCCGTCTCACCGCTGTCCGGTTCTTCAGATTCTGATTCAGGTGTTGGTTCAGCCTCGGATTCAGGATTGGGTTCACCGGTCGGTTCAGGTTCTGGTTTCTCCTCTGGCACGGGTTCTGGTGCCACATACTCCGATATGGAAATAGGTGTGGAAATCTGCAGAACAAAATGGTTAGGCTACGGTTTTATCTGTATGTTTAGACGCTACGCCTCTGTGGCGAATAGTAACGTACAGAGTCGAGCCACAGAGACGTGCTGGATCTGGAAAGTCCCCTATCTTTTGCACCAATAATGGAATTTACTTATGTAAACACAATGCTTGAAAAGAGCAACTAATCACAAAGACTTAGTCTATAAAGACTATAAACTTCCCCTCACTGAGAATTCTTTGTTGGAGCTTCCTGTCTGTACAAATGTGGTGTCGTCTGGGAAAGTAATCATCGCTGATGTCTGTAAGGTGATTTGATCATCCTACAAATAAAAACGAAAAAGATTCCTTTTAATTTATTGATTGATTATGACATTACAATCGGCGTTCAAGTCCATTCCTCTATAAGCTTAGAGAACTGGTGCAATGTTACAACAGCTTCGGATCACAACGTCTCAAGCACTGGAATACATTTCCCCAAGCTTGTTAAACCACAGAGGAAATAGGCCTACACAAAATTCTGACGCGGCAATAATTACCTGGATGTCGTTTTCCATTCCGTCAACAAGAACGATATCCACAGTGAAAAGAATGGTTTGGCTGGCTTCCAGAGACTTCACGGAACATCGAACCGAGAAACAGCTGGAATCCGGGCATCTCTGTAAGGAAAGAAAACACCGCACAGTCAGAACTAATGAAGTCTATAGAAGCTTTACCGGTAATAAGAATATTTCTTTCAACACAAAAGGATAATAGTTTATGACAAAAAAAAAACAAAAAACAAAAAAAACAAACAAAAAAACAAGTAAAGGAGATAATGGAAAAGGTTACAGCAAAACAAAGCAACGACGACAGCGTCATATTTGGCAAATGGTCACACGAAACCGGTGAAGCAGAACTACGCTATCGTTTCACTTAGGGTTGTGCTCAAATGTTCCTGAAAATGCATAAATTTTATCAACTTACACTCCTTATCACCATGGCTTATGATGTAGACTGTAGTGAAGTTAATTGCAATTTATTAGACGTCACTCGTCTACAATTACCGGTGCTCTACACGCTACGTTCTCACATTGAATAAACAATTAAACAATCACATGAAAACAATGCAAAGAGAGTCAAAGTCTGAGCGAAGAGAAAACAACAATAACGAAACAAAAAGTAATCTCTTACATTTTACATTTAAAAGCCATCTATCATAACTTGTGACATAACGGTGATCTGGTATGGGCTTTGTGCAAATATTTGCATGTATACTCATTCACCAACTGACCAATCTTCATATAAAATCGACCCCATTGCCTTCGCTGAGACTACAACACCAATATTTTACATTGTCATTTGGTTACATCTGTATAAGAAATCCCGGTGAAGAGTAATGTTATATACCCACTGATTTGCCATCTGAATTGCGCGATCGTGCATTGATTGGTCTAATGCGGACTTACAGACAGCAAAGGAGATGAAATGGCCGCTCTATTTTCCAGATTTCTATTTTTGTACAGCATGCCCAAAGTATTCTTTTTTCGTTTGTCGCCTTCAGATGTGAAAAAAATGACATGTAAAGGCTTAATTCCTTGAAAGTGTCTATCACCAAGAACATGCGGACAATGGACATTTTCCCATTCAGTCTTGGCGATACTTCGATGTGGGTTAACAAATGTAACCTACCGAGTCGGAGTCTCCACCGTCTGATGCAGTTGCATTCTGGGAACTTGAGATCTGCTTACACTTCCCTCTGCCCCCCTCGCTGCCTTCAACCTAATTAGCCAAATTGTAAACACACGACCTTGGGGGTTAAATGCCATTACGGTTAAGAAATTACGGCTAAGAAAGTCATCCTTCATATTGTTTTTACATCAGGTTTTCTTATGACATTCTGTACAATACGCGTAACATAGTAATACAATAATATAGTACTGATTCTTTACACTGAAAATCCACTTGAAAGATAAAATGAAACAAGGCATGGACCAGATCTGAATCGTCACTGCATGTGTAATGATAAAAGTACCAACATTTACGGTTAACGCTGTTAAATGGACATATTACTCGTGAAAAAATCCTTTTCCTGTGTATAAATATTAACCGTAAAGTTAAAAGAAAAGACAACAAAAATATAACCAAAGTTATTTCAGAAGAGAGGTCCATACAGACCTAATGGGCATAGGCATTTTTGACGTGCTTGGCAACTGTATAAATCACCTTCTAATCTGAAATTCTTACGAGACCATAGGATACACCATTTAAGAGAAACCGGAAACACCATATTGCATCATCCGTACCCTACACTTTTCACTACTAGGGGCGAGGCACCCTTTTGTGTTCGAAGTACGGTCCCGTTTATTATTAAATTCGAAGGCCACGCACTATGACGTCCTGGTTGTGACTTTGGGGAATAACCCCAGATGTATTCCACTACCACTTTCTCGTTGAGAATCGCTTTAAAGTATATCACAACTGTCTAGTAATCACAAGGAAAACAGCTGATTTAACACTACTTCTATATGGCAAAATAGTGAACTAAGTACTACTGATGTCAGGATGGAAACAAATGTCTTCTCGGGAGGTAGAAATATCTCGCCCATGATTGGTTAAAATTCAGAGCCTGGAGGCCCGTTCGATTAAGGGTGTTTTTGCTTACTTTGAACGGCGATATTTCTGTTATTATACAACACAAAAATAAAAAGTGACCTTTTTTGACCTATGAATAGGATTTTGTATCGATACATACATACATTTGGTTTAGTGTTGTGTTTACTTTTAATTTCTTGATGTAAGACTGACAAAAACTTGGTACATGGAACTACAGCTGTCTCCTTTTATATAAGCCCTGGAAGCTTCAGTCTGTAATTGATATGTCTAAATATAATTCTGTACAACAAGTATTTTCCAAACTGTTCTGCAGAAAAATGCTTTTCACACACCCATATATGCGGGTGGTGTCTGTACTGGATATATACCTGGACACGGTCCACGGCCACTTGCTCAGCTGTAAGGTTTCCAGTGGGGATCGTGATCCATAACGTGGCCCGTTTCAAAACCTCCTTGTCGGCGTTCACCAACTCATAGGCATGCGATATCTTTCTGACGCCATCACCTGTCTTTGGTGCACCACGCATCAGAGAGAAATCACCTGGCACCGACGTACTAAACAACGCAAAAAGATCCGTCAGTTTGACAGTACTGCTCACTGCCAGAGGATAGTGAATGGCAATATATGTATGCTTATACGTTCACACAAAAGAGTTTTGCAATTTTTTTACTGATTCCTTACTGTCAGACTAGGGGAACACAGTACAGCAGGAGAATAATATGTGTGAAAAAGAGGACATCATATAGACTTTTTTATACTACATGTAGTACTGTTAAAGACTCCCTATTAACATATATTTCATAAATATACAGGTAAGCGAGTTGAAAAGATCAGCGATGATTCTGAAATAACTGGTGTCTTGTGACACATTACGGATAATGTGTATGGCGATTCATTTGTAGCGTTACTTTATGTTATCAATGCTTACAGACTGCACATCACATGAACGTATATGTAACTCTTACCCCGATAACTCAGTCACAGCTTGATATTTAACGTTCATTCTGTATTTCCTGAAGTTATTTGCCATGTTAGTATCATCACTGGCTGTTCTGGCATATGCAGAGAACTGGACGGGTGAAGACATGGAAGTCAGCCGCCTTACGTCGAACACGGCAACAAGGACTATCTCCTCGTTCGCCTTGATAGGGTTGCCAGTCTGGCAGATGACCTGCTTGGTATTCTTGTGGGACGATGAGCGGTTGTGGGGTGCAATGTAATCGCCCATGACTGGTTCGCAGGGATGAGGGCTTCTAGGGTCTTTGAGGAAGTCAACGTTATCCGAATAACTGATGACGACATCGGACAGGTAGGCCGCCTCCCCGCTGTTGAGCACGTTGATTTGTAGACGGACAGCCCCATGGACGCCCAGTAAGAGGTAGTCTTTACCGTTTGGATACACGATACCCATGTTCACTACCAAGTCACTGTGGCACAAATTGTCCTCCCCGCAGTCACGTTTAAAGAGGAGCTGCAGTCAAAACATTGATCAGGGGGTTTTAGTTGTTCAATAAAAATGAATATATCCACTGTCATAAGTTTACTAGGCATTCAAGTTGTAAACCACATTAATAACACATTATAGCCAGTCCATCAGAAAATTGGTGTCGAAAACGAATGGAAAATCCCACCCCTCTTTCACGTACACCAAGGTATTTCTAACAAAATTTGCTTAAACAAAACCTGATCGTATAGTATCACATTTGTAGTTTTAACAAACAGAAACAGTGGAACAAAAAATTGGTGGCGGGACCTACCTCTGTAGAGCTAGACTTTGCCAGGAATGCCGACAGAACAGGAGTGACTTCAGTTTTTTGTGTGTCCTTCACAAGGTCAAAGGTCAAATTGAACACGATGGGAGTGAAGAGATCCTCGATGTTTGGCTGAAAGTGGATAGTTTTTATAACAATAACTAGTTATATGACAGGTATCAAGAAATGAATGATATTTCAGTATCACCGTTCAGGCACTTTCACTAACTTAGTATAACGGCTTAGTATAAACAACCAAACTGTATAATATACTTGGCTAGGGAAGATGCTGGATTGCACCAAAGTAACACCATGCGACGAACTATTTCTGTTGATGTGGCAACAGCAATAGTACAGGCGATGTATTAATGAGAATGGAAGGTCCAACTGAACGGGGAGCGTTTAGTTTGTATCAGAAAACTCAAGAACAGTTAAATACAATTTGTCGAATATATTCTCGTCAACCTCTCACATATATTTCTCTCTCTCTATATATATATATTTCACTCTATGGTGGGTCACATTCATCTTGTACCATGCAAGGCTGCAATTACTGCAGAAGTTGACAGCATATATGTTGATTTGAACTGGCTGCACGATGTACCATTACAAATGTCCTACTTCCCGGGGGCAAAAATCAAGAGACAAAGGCTGAGCGAAGTTGTCTGTTAATACTCTGTAGCATACCAATTCGTGAGTTGGATAATCTGAATTGGCATTCATTCTAAAATGGGAAGACTTACCAGAACCAAAGCGTTGTATTTACTGCAGGCTGTACGTCTACTGGACACACGAATGGTGTCGTTGTTCTGTCTGTCATCGACAATAAGCTTCACACGGCTGTCCGACTTGAGAGTATCCATGGAAAGAGTGAAGGTCACATCTGTATGGTAACCAATGCAATACAGTGTCTTACTCATTGTGCGTTTTTGATAATATAAAATACACTGTTCTAAGTTTAGAGAGCAAAGATTTTAGGAATTAAGGATCTCTTATTTATGCCTATTGCTACTTTTCATCCCGGACCTTAATAAAAAGTCCTTTCTCAGCTTGTGGGACCTTCATGACTATACGCGGTCGGTGAGAATCGTCACCGTTTGCGCATGCTGACGTTCGTTCAAGACCATTATGACTACTATGATGTGCAAAGATCGCTACTTAAACCCCAGCACTCCGATTTCCTACACCCATAAATAAAATATTTTGAATTTCTTAGTTTGATGTTAAGCAACAATCATATAAATGAATAACTTTTACAGAAAGTTACAGAAAGTTTTACAGAAAACGTTTACAAATCTAACTTAAGCCGTCTATAACAAATGTCAGAGGTGTTCGTCTGTTTGAAGTTAAACTGTCCAAATTATCACCCTTGTCTTTACCTAATGTAAGCTTTTGCCAAAAAGGTGTAGTGTCCTCATACAATTTATCACATACGGGCATTCGAGTGACGTTAAAATACCTAAACCATCCAAGTCTCAGTATAAATAGGGTCGATATTTTAATATTCTGTTATTCCGATAAAATACTTTTGTTGGTATAACTATGATTTGTGTTGTCCATAACATAACCTTATATGCTGAGTTAACACAATCTCTTCTTTTATCGCTGTGAAAACATAATAGGATGTTAAAATTAACAGATCAGTTTTTACAGTGCGGAATCAGGAAGCTGATCTCCAGCATAGGTGGCAGAATCGTCCGAATGCTATTTATACTTAATACATATAACAAGGGACACAACTTCTATTGCTCGAACGTCAGTCCTAAATTCACATAACTGGAGCTACATAATGGAATAATATTCCAGTCTCAGGCAAACGATATTAATCATTTAAAGTAAAAGTAAACGCTCATGACTTGTTCAGTAAAGAGATAATAAAATTCTCACTTGAATGTTAAAAAATGTTTGAAATTGTATGAATTCTTCGCTGAATTATCTTCGTTTGGAATACTGTTCTGCCGACTGGGGATCTGAATGCTTTCAAGCTTATGAGGAAATGACAAATGAGAGAGCTAGGAGATATCAGCTGTACATAAGCTGTGGCATAAATGTTCTGAGTTGTCTGTCAATGTAACATGTAATAACATCAGGGACAGCACGCTGTTTTAATGTTATATGTTTTAATTATAACAAGTTCATGGGTGAACAAGACTGAAAAGCATTTCCGAACCATTGTGTTGCGGCACGAGTAAGCTTCTTGATCATTTCATGTTACTTAAGTTACAAACAGAGTTTACTACAGCCTCAGGTGAGAAGAGTGTTCCGTGTTTGGAACAATTACGTCACAGCCCCTGTGTTTCACGCTGGACGAAGGCACACGATCAGATGTCAGTTTCCGCTGTCGTAACAACTGTTAGAATAAATAATTTACCGAAATAAACATAACACTATCCAACCTTTTTGGCAAACTTAACTTGGAACATGAGCTGTCTTTCATTTTGTCAAAACAAAATAGTTATTGTACCTAAATATGGCGGAAGGTTATATCCCCTGAAGACAAAACAAGCCTCGATCCTGATACAAGTAGTCATATTGTCATTGTAGCGGCAGTTCATCATCTTCGGATCAATGATAGTGGGGTTGGCACGGAATCGGGCCTGGAGGTCAGCTACTGGTCTCGACCGGAGCACCACTGCAGAGTCCGATTGGGGAGCCCCCACTGCCAGATCTGCAGCAAATCAGTGTAGTCAATTAGTTAGCCGCGACATCATTATAAACATAGAGGCCTAGAGACTTAATGATCCGTTGTGAAGGTGCTTGCGAATTTCAATTATAGTCACAAAAGAATTGCCAGTCTCGAAGAAAAACGCATCTTTTTTTTTTAATCGTAAAGGAATCCTACAGCAGTTTTCACTACACTACTTTCTCGCTGGTGACTCCAAACGTTGCACCGATGTGCAGTGTTTAAACGAGATCTCTCGAGTTTGAAAGCTGTGAGATGCGGCAGTTTCCATCGGTTTCGCCTGGTTTCATTCAACCATACCCTGGTTGCCGGCAGATGAGATAAACGGCAAGACCAACTCTTTTTGACTGGGTTTCAGCTGTTTCTAGAAAATCTTTCATAAACATAAGATCAGTTTTAATGTAAGCGATTAATTAACTAATTTCTGAAACGGAAGTGACGGACGTGATGCATGTAGGCAGTGCAACAACAACATAATACCATGTCAGCATACATTGCCTGGCGATGAGGCAGAGTTGTGCTGTATCTAATTGCCTCATGTCAGAGGCTTTTTCTCAGCACAAGTGCGTCATTTGATGAATATGTAGCTGATTGCTGTTTATAAACCTGCATGTTAAGGTCACATCTTGCTCACGACGGACGCCGTATTAGTAGGCCTGTGTAGTGTTATAACAGGTTATAGTTTTGCTTGCGGAAGAGCTCTATGTGGTGTAGTTCAACATACTACTTGAAAGCACAGATGCCTTTACGTAATTTAGCTTTGACTGCAGAAACTCACCTGTATATATGCCTATTATTAATTGTAATGAACGTTATTTTCAACGGAATATGGACAACTTACACAAATCATATGGTGTGGGACGGGTGTACGTACCCCTACCTATCTTCAATTGACTCTCACCCAATCCGTGTAACATGCACTCACGACGGTCAATTACATTATGATATAACTTACTTTTTATCAATGAAGGCATTTCTTTGTAGATCTAAATTATATTTTGAGAGAAAACTAACCTGGATGGCCTAATATTCCTACTCCTTTGTTTTGGTCGAAGGAAATGGGGACCAAGCACATGGCCTCACGAATGTATGATGTATGAATCTATACGAATGATGAATTAATCTTCTTGTTCTCCTGGTACATTTATTTACCACCCTTATTAATTTCCCATTAAGTTGTTATTTTTTATAGAGTGTATTTTATGTCTGCTGACAACATATTTGGCGTGAACTATTATCTGATGGTCTCAAAAAAGTATTTTTTCGCTGTAATTAATTTATATTTGGAAAATACAGATCCATAAAAGAAGGCACTGAGAACAGATTCGATATCCACTTTCGTACTTATAGCTATATATAGGTGAATGTAACATATAATAAATATAATGTAATGTTTACTTATCCGAGTCAAGATGCACGTGGGCCCAGGCCCATGTTTGACATTTATGGTTTTTATTATTTGCTTTTATTCGAATGTACGCGCCAAAATTGAAAGAATGTAGTGCATGCACAAATTTCGAACACTCTTAAGAATGAGTTTGTCACCTCCTTTAATAAGGTGATCAACGAATGCAGGGGAGCGTTGATATGTGAAATTGAAGCTGAGAAAATTTCAGGTCTACACAACTCGATCAGGTCAGGTCTCCTAGAAGGAAATGAAATAAGGCCTCTCTGTGCTATACACTGTATTGTGTAAGATTTGTATAAATGTAAATAGACAACAAGTTAAATGATGTCAGTTCAAGTGTGTTCATCCTGAATGTCTAGTAAAACTCTGATGCCAAGGGTCATTATCGCTGGCTAAAATGCGACACTCAAAACACTACCAGTAAACAGTATACAGTCTAGGCTAGGATAACTACCGAGTTCGTCGTGTCCACGGAAGATGTAATTTGTGTCATAGTGTAGGTTGTTAAACATAGATGAACCAGCCCACGTGATGGACTAAGTGTTGCTAAAATGTCTTTGATATGATGGATATATTTTGGCATATACCTACAGCACACCTCTGCTTCATTCATACTAGGTTGTTGTTGCTTACATGCACCACGTGTGTTACTTCCGTTTTAGAAACTAGTTAATTAATCTCTTATATTAAATCTGATTTAAGTGTGAGCGGGTCTTGTGTTCATGAAATAAGATCTAGAAACAACTGACACCCAGTCAGAAATCATTGGTCTTTCCCCTTAAGTATTTCTGATTTATTACGTAAAGTATAAATCATATTGATAAACAAATTGCATAATAAATAAACCAAACTCTACAAACTAATTTGCAGATAAATTGACAAATGTATGTCACTAACAACACAACACATTCTATTTTGTTATATATGACAGACTTGTCCGGTAATTCCTAAAAAATATACTTCTGTTGGTGTAATGAAGAATTGTGTTGTCCATAACATAATCTTATAAACAATTATTTATTTACTTATTTACTTATCTATTTATTTATTTGTTTATTTATGTAATTGTTGTATTAGGTAATACTCATAAATGTTTCACTTATACGACAGCGGCCAGCATTTTAGTAGGAGGGAACCATCCGCTGGCTGACCTTCCCACGTGAGACACTCAGGAAACATAATATTATGTTAAATTTCTCAGATTAGTTTGGTGTAGAATCTGGGAGTTGATCTCCAGATACACAATTGTGAGTGTCAATATACGTACCTCTGTAAGAGTTGCCGTCGATATCATCCACTCGAGAGAATGACAATCCGAATCCGTACAGCTCACTCGACAATTTGCTGGCACTAATTCGTTGAGAATATTGGCCATCCAAACCTATACCATTCGAATGACCGTTATATATATAAACAGCCCCCTTGCCACCATCTTCGAATGGTGCTCCTACGGCAATATCTGGATAACGGAATCAAAAAGTATAGGTAGACCAACATATTTGAGTGTGCTTGCGATCTTTTATTTCATAGTGATAAATAACAGTATCCTGTTAGGCACTAAATACCCGATGGCCATAAGTGCAGCTGCAACAATGTGCCTACAAGGTAACCGAGGCAAAGGCCGGACGACCTTGAAAAATTTTATAAAAAATTCAAGAAAAATCAAGTTATGAGAGTTCCGAGAGTTCCACAGGGTACTCATTCGGTGATATATGTCATTAAATAAGTAAGTATATTAGTTCATGAGCATTTGTTTCCTCAAAGTGTTATTACTGTGAAATGTGACAAGGTCGTTTGATATGACGCAGGCAAGTTAACGTGATGCAGTTGTCCATGCAGGAGCAAGAGGGATGGCAAGGGCGCCATAATACATGCATATGCTGGCTTTTATACTTGGAGTGGTGGCCCATTCAGCTAAGTGAGATCATCTTTGCATTTTGCTGATATAGATTTCCTAGATTTCGACTTAAAATACAAAAGAGAGACAGCCATCAGACCCCAGTGCTGTCATAAAATCTCCTGAAATTGCCCGAAACTAAAACACTTACAGTCCCTAGTTATTTGGGGAAATTAGAATGACTTAATAGCTGTGACGGAAAAGACTTTACATGTACCTTCGTACGAGTCCCTGTTCATGTCTCCAATGTTCTCGATGGCAGCGCCGAACTTCGCGCCCAGTGACCTGGAACCCAGAAGGCGAATGTCCACCCTCTCAAATGGTTTCTGTGAATCCACGGGAAATAAAAGGGCAAATGCAAGATGGGGCTAAATTAGATGATGGAGCAAGGATACGGAGGTTTATATGACAGTTGGTGATTTATCAAATAGGATAAGACATTTCTCTCCTTTAGTGTTTTGCTGTTTGTCTTTCATCTTAGATCAAAACCTATCCCAAGCGAACGAATTTGTGGTCAAAGCTTTATGTGTGTTAAATTTTTAAAATTATCAAAAGAATAAGGAATTTGTGATAAATTTAAACCTCCCTTAAAGGTCTTCGCATTTCTTACCTCATTCTGGTTAATGAAAACATAAACAGCTCCTTCTTCTTTCCTTAAGCTGTACAAGGGAACACCCACAACAATATCGTCCAGCCCATCGCCATTAAGATCAACCACCGTGAGAGCAGCGCCAAAATAGCCACCCTCCTAGCAACAAGAAAAATTACAGAATTCATTAGCCTTTATTGTGTGATCCAGAGCTGAGGACTGGAACTGTTAACAAATATTTGTCTACCAATTACCTGCACTTGCGCAAGCTCTGACATGGAATCATTTCACTTCAACAGCAGAAGTAAATAATGCACACAGCAATATTTTCCCACATTAACTGTCGGGCAATTACATGTATTTACAATCTTGGTATGCGCGTGACAAAAGGTTCGTCCTTACTCTCAAGTTCTTTTCAGATCACATGCTGTCTTTCGTTTGATTTAAATTCCTTTTAACGTTTAATCTTTATGTGTTTTGTTAAAAAGTTGATATTTATATTCAGATTTATGTGCAATACGCTCAGACTGTACATCTCAAGAATAGCAGCAAATACAAGAAATTCTGGGCGTAGTTTGTCCATTTGTGTATTAGACTTACTGTATACATTTTCAGTGTAGCAGCACACACAAAACTGTGAATTCTTGGTCTTGTTTATTCCATCTATGATTTCGTTTTACCCGTCGTTATACCGTTATGGAGTTGACCAGATTACTAGAATATCGCGCATATGGTACTTATTCACAATAAACAGATCTTGAAGTTGACGGCTATTACCGGTGCTACAACTGAAAACGTGTGATGTATAAATGGCACAGTTAGTAGACAATATCAGCCGTGCATGATTGTGTATGTATAATCCCCGTTACCCGAACGAAACTGTGTCTAGAGGCTATGAATAGCCTTTTGTGCAGATGCTGTTACATATGAAACCTCTATGTTTTGACATTTAGAAAACATCGCACAAAGATAGCATACATTAATTATGACAATTATACACAATATAATGGATAATGCCTTTCGTATCAGTGGTTGTTTCGAGTTATATCATGTAACAATTACAGAATGCAGGCAAAGGAATACATTTTGCAGCGTTGTTAACTGTCAACGATATAATTGTGCTGAAGCTGCATTTAGGTACTAGTTACCTCCCTTGTAAAACATACTTTTATAGGCTGTTTTCCAACAAGATGATAGGCGTGGCAACGAAAACATTCTCCTTTCTAACAACGAGATCCTGGTATAACGTTTAAACTGGTTAAAAGGGTGGAAGAGAGTGGCTGAATTCTGTACCAAATGACCTATGTACACCGCGGCACTGTAAGACAAACTGTGTGGTCTGTGATTAAGACAGGCGGTAGTGTAATCACGACAGGCTGAGTGAAATACCATAATGCTTTCACTAAGTCTGGCCACATGTCATCACCTCCATACAGTAACCACAACAGACAGACGCTACGTTTCTCCCACCAGACAGACCAGGGTCACAAGCATGCAATCTTTTACACCCTGTTTTCTTCTGTGTACATCGCATACCGTTGTGCTTCCTGCATATAACCACTTTTCTGTATTCTAATATATTTTATCACTGGTGTGTTAAGGACACTCCATCAAACGACATCATGCTAAGTCTCCAAAATTTAGAAAGATGTAAGTAATATAGACTGCAGGAATGAAAGTAAAACCAGAGCAGCGATGGCGAAAGAGTGATAGTTGGCAAATGGTCACCAGCGAAATCCGGTCTCTTTTACCTCAGTTAAAGTTTTTTCCTATAAACTGTTCATGTAAATGTTAAAAGAGTGGCAACTTATACCTCCATAGCACTACGAATCACGCGGAATAAGGTAAAAAAAAAATCCAGTGATGTAGGTAGCAGTTTACTGGACCTCACTGGTCTAGAATTACTAAAAATACTGTATCGTCATCACATATGATACACAATCACATGAAAATATACTTGTTGGCAAATGTTGTCAAAGCGCTTAAGATCTCTGGCGGTCTATGTCGTACTTGTATCTAATTCAGCTTGACCTACGGCTAGTCGAGGTACAAGCATTCATGTATGTTATCTCGACTTGGTGCTTTCACGAACAGTTGCACCTAAAACTAGACTGAGATACTTTTATTGGTATTTTACCTGGAAATTATTCACGCTCTATGAGTTTGACTTGGATTTAATGTCTAAAATCCGACTGTCTTCTCTGCATCATTGGAAACTGTTGACTGCTCCTCTCTCGCATGTCACCAGCCTTTTTTTCCCTATGTGTATGCTTTTTCTTATATATTCTTTTCGGAACTCGTCTTATGGTTTGTTTTTTGGAAATGGATCTTTAAATGGAATTATCGACTTGGATCACTCCTTCATGATTTACGAGTGGAATGTGAATGTTACACTTAATGTTTAGATTATCAGCGCATTCCCAGTTTTATCAAATATCAAGAGTTTATTATCCCCTAAGACAATATTTTGTTAGATTAAAAGCACAACAGAGAACTTTGCGACACTTACGACACAGGTAATTGTTACTGAGTAGTCACATAAATAAGGCACAGTCACGCTTTGTTTTCTTACCTGGTCACCAAACAGTTCCTTAATGATGTCAAAGTTGTCTCCCAAGATGTAAACCTAAGATAAAAGTAAAGAGGAAACAATCAATTGTTCAGCCAGAGCAAAACCCCATCAACAATCAGCGCCTTTAGCTGAGCGTTATATATCGAGTATGTACGGCTAATGATAAGCGGTGAGCATCACGGTGAATATATCTATGAGAGTCTTTTACCTAACGGAGAAACAGCAAGATATCACCAACTGGTAGAAATGCTTCAGAGTGTTACATTAGGATGAGAAAGCAACCAGAATGTTTCTTCATTTTTTCCTAGTTTAACTATCTTTTCAGATCGAACAACACATTAGCAGAGGTGACTGATGCTGGACACTACCAAAATGCCAATGTTTTCTTTGAACAGTGATTTGAAAAGGATTCTTGTTACCTACACACACAAAAGCAGTTTTGTTATATACGCTTGTCGTGTGTGATGGGTTACTGACCTTTCCTTTGCCTGAGGCAGTTCCTGGAGCGCCCACCACGTAATACAATCTTGGGTCACGGAAAAGACGTCCCGAGGACAAGGCATATCCTGCGATAAATAGAAGGCTTAAAAGTTAGATATTCTGTTACCTTTTACCGATTTGTTCGATTAATGCGTGGTGTCAGGTTTAAACTGGGATATCTGCACTGAGATTAGCATAAAATAATGAGGGGGGGGGGCGAAATTCTGACTTCTAGTTGATTCCAGTGGCATCTGTTATGACTGTTGTTAACTGATTTTTTCGCCTCAAGTATTGCGATTTTCAAATGTAATCTCCAGGGTTCTAAGTGTTCGGGTGTAAACACTTCTGTTTTGAAAATGGGTCCTTGACACGAAGAGGGATGCTTTTAAAATTGCATGGACAACCAGCGGATTTTCAAATTATCCTTTTTGTTCACTTTACATTTACTTTTACTGAATTTGCAATGACAAATGCCGTATAAACCCCACAGTGAATTGGTTCATTTCGGGATGGGAATCCTCTAAACATTGTGACATGAAGGATGATACAAATGGACGGAAAATGTACACGTATGTTATCTGAAACTAGGAAGTCGTCCTGCACATGTTCTCACCTGCGAAACCATCTCTCACCGGGAACACCTTTCTCTTATGTAGACGGCTTCCACGGTACAATACGATAGCACCTGTAAAATCAACCATTTAAAGGGATAAAACTAAAGCGTTTTCAATTATTTGCGTATAGATTTGTTTATTTCTGATATTTAATACACTACTCATCCAGGTATATATAATTATGACATTAACTGGTTCTGATAGAATGGATCGATCGAGAAATCTTGGATCGTTTGAAACCAAAATGTATATAGACGTACCTTTACCATTCTGGGAAGCCGGGGTGCCAACAATCATTGTATTTCCCTGAATGTAATGGAAAAAAGTCCGTGTTAAATTTATTCGAAACGCACACGTACCATGATACAATTTTGCACCGAAATGTAATTCTGCATGAAAGACTAATTTCCTCATAAATAAATGAAGGCTTATGACGAGTTGTAACTATTAATACTCTTAATCTGTAGTGTTATTTCCTCATTAAATTTCGTAGCGTAATCTCCACCTTCAACTCTGAACCAAGCATATACATGAGAATACCAATATTACATGTAACATTTTCCCAAATAATAAATGTTTCCATACTACATGTATTAAACAGTGAACTCACTTCGCTGTTATGGATTGGGAAATAGAATATTTTGGCGTCATTTTCCTCGTTCAGATACTGTCCATCTTTGTCGGCGATCAGTCCTCGGCCTAGTGTCATAGGACTTATCCGAGAGGATCGTCTGTAGTCCAGGTCCTTCATCAGCTCGTAGCATATCCCTCTTATGGTGGCATTAGACTCGTGCTGAGCACGAGGGTCAGCCTGATAGCCACAGTACTGAAAACAGAGTAAAATATGACAAGGATCGAAGCAATGCGGAGATCTGCGGTTTAATCTGATAGGCCTTTATGGTGTCAATATGTTTACATTTAAATGGGTGACGTATATGTTATCATATAGCACTGCATTAAAATCTGCTCATTGGTTCCATTTCCAAGTAATAACCTACAGTTAAATAAGTCACTGTATTCAACACAAACAGGGCGATAATATATGTATTATCAGTCTCTGGTTGAACATGTGATCAGGAAATAACATTCTTATAGATCTGTAACCCTTGGCCAGTTGGATTTAGTGTTGCTGCATTCTTTTAGTGAATCCTGCATTCTTTATGGGCCTATCTTCTTGAGTAATTCGGTACCCGTTCGATTTCTTTCTCCCACAACACCGACCAGCGACACACCACAGGATTTATACATGCATTCAAATAAATGAATCAGGCTTTGACTTTTTTAACTTTCGAATTTATTAATTTTACAGCCAGCCTGAATATTTTCGTACCACGCTGCCCATGCCCCAATGCTTAATAAATTGTCTGTCCAATACCGTATGAGGTGGTCATGATGTCAACATACTGGCTTTTAAAATGCTCTTGACATTACTATTTCTTGTGTGACAAGGCTGTGTCATGGCCGAGCGAGTCTGAGGGTATTTTGTGAGATCGGCAAATGTCCACATGATCTTTTTCATGGGGTCGACGTCTTTCGCACTTATGTACCTGTACCTATAAATGTATGCCACGTGAGGTCAACAATTAACATTCCGCTCAAAATACTCACATTGTGTTCTGCTTTGTCTGGCGCAGTTTTATGGACATACAGCCTCGCTGTCACCTATGTCAACCAGCTACAGGACCATTCACATACACCAGCATGCCAACTCTACCAACGACCAACTTAAAATTCCACATCTGTTAAATGTTTGCCGGGTTTATTTTTGTTGGTTTTTTTTTCAAATTTGAAAATCCACAAGAGTCTTTGCTCCTCGACAAAAGATGTTTCCCATACTGAAAAATCGAACAGGCGCCTTGACAAATATGAGTGAAGTATGTGCCAAGAGTCATCTGGAAGTATGCGCATTATTGATCACGTTGTTCTAGAGAATTGTATATATTTAGAAAAAGTGCACATTCCAGGTTCCTTTCACCTTAGCTTTGCTTATTGTGCACAATGAGTAGGTTTTGAAAATGTAACCCATCTATAATCACGGCTTAATGGGAAATGGTCTGAGGCGAAAGAGATCTTCATTATTTTAAAATGTCATATGGACATTATTACGCTCATAACTGCCTGCTTTTCACTGTACATGTTTACACGAGACATGAGGATGTACATACATACTGATGCAAGCAGATAACATGGTAGTCAAGATGCGCGCACAAACTCAGGCCATTTTCGGACAAGGATTTACATGCACATATAACCTGAGTGACGAAATATTATTAACTACACACCTATTCACATCTTTTATCTCTGGCGATCTTACAGACTCAACTTTTTCATCTACTGAAATCCATGTAGGCCTATAAAATTGGCACACAGATGTCTTTTTGTTTTTCTTCTTTATATTGAGTAGAAAATAAGAATATATGGTCTTATACGTAGCCATAGACGAAAAGATTAGAAGTCATGTAATTCTGCTTTTCCACAGGCGGGCGGAAGCTCCCAGAAGCTTGCCTATAACAGAGCCACATGGATTACTGACTACTATTTACACAAGGGCAAAGAAGAGATTAAGTAGGGTGATATAAATTCGTAACTATTTCCTGGAGCGGACTGTCGGCTGCTGAGTCAAAGCCACGAACAATTTCCGCATGCTTGTATGCACTTCGCCCCCTGTTTCGACACAACAGGTTGTTAAGTTATACCAGCTGGTCTCACCCAACGGTCGAACATTTGTAGGTCCATATATCACTGCTTTACATTACCCTTAATCTTCACTTAATGTTCCATAACATTTCCAGTTCAAAGATAAACCCATAACTAAATGCACAAGAAGTTAAATTTGAATGTTTCCTTTATGTAAGAAGGGTCAATCAAGATAATCTTGGCCATTCTCCTTACTTTTCACTCGCATAAAACTATTCAAACAGCATATAAATCCCCAATGCAAGATTGGCACGACAGTTGCAGTTGCAATTTTACAACTATATATATAAGTATAAATAAACAAACGTGCACGTATAATCGTTAAATAATGTGCAGGCCATAGCTAAATATTTCACAAATGACTTCCAAAACCCGAAATGTTTCAAAGTGTTATTGCTCTTCACTATGTGGAACATGGGTCGTCCGTTTCATGTTTTTGTTATGTCTTGCTGAACATTACGATTCTTGCTTGATTATATACAACATGCTTACCGTTCTTACAACTTGAAAACTAGCTCCGTAAGTTACTGAGTATTTTCCAAGTCATGATAGAAAACACAGAAAAAGGATGAATTTTGGGTTTTGGTAACTAGGATGGCATACAGAATATACTCACCACGACCTTGTCCTTTAGAACAGCAGGCATGTCCATGGAACTCCCAATAAGAAACACTCCTCCCGGTCCATATCCTGCAAATACAACAAACGTAAAAAGAAATGATAACTCACTATGTTATGTGTTATAAACTGCTGATGCCAATACAAGATTAGACAAGTGACGTCGAAATCCCACTTGACATCCCTGCATTCTTATTTGCCTGACTCTTCTGAAGCCTTTAACTTTTGAAGCCTTGGAATAAAACCATAATAATTGAGGAATTTGGCCATTTGTCAACAATCATATTATCACAAAGCGTGCATCATATTAGATGCCGTCTGATAAAGATATAGCGTCCACTGAACCATACAGCAAGGTTAGCCCAACCCACAGTAAATATATCATACTTCACTAGTCTTTGATGCCATACTGGTATATTCGTCCTGACTCTTGGCCTTCATCATGTTGATTTATTCGTTACGTTCGTATAAAAACAAAAATTATGTCTATACCAAGTATGCCATTCAGCAACAATTCAAATAAAATCAGTTAATACTGTAATGGTAAGGATATATATGTATATATTACCAGTTCAAAGGCTCGCGCTATAACAAGCCATTTAAACAGCGTGGTGAAATAAATGCGTCAATCAGAGATAATGTGCAAACACACCTATTAAAGCAAAGCACGTTGAGTCTGAGTGTATTTTTGTGCAGTTTTCAGGGCATATCTCTTGTCCATCGGTTAGAAAACAAACGTTGGACAGTTGGCGTCAGCCATGTATTTGTTTTCTACAATCTGGTATCTGACTCGCCTGGGCCTAATGGACGTCTATGTATAATACTGCATATTCTAACACAGAATACCCAGCTTCTGACGGAGGATTACAAAATAAACAGATCCGCATTATTCTGGGCGTAGCCTGACATGTGGGCAAAACAGAGGTGAAACGAAACAAGGAGGTGTAGGTGCATGGCAGATGGGAAACTTAAAGCCCTCTGTCGGGTCGACCCTTGGTTTAAAATATCTCAGATAAATAACCCATTTTCTATTAACTGCTTTCAGTCCTCAAGAACTGGAACAAGAAAGAATACACCTATAGCCAAGGCTATAGTCAAAATACCAATTTCATAAAAAAACTGTAAAATCTGTAAAAATAAAATAACCCAATATCACACATATTGTTTATTCAGCCCTATTATGTTCAATTTTAATAAAATTCTTGTGAAAGTGTGTATATATTCAGTAAAATTATACGTTATTGTTAAACCCCCCAAAATAAAACCAACCCCATATTAAAAACAGTACACATATCTTTTAGTGCGCGTAGAAATTTTGTACATTGTTTCTTTAAATACAATTAGCACAAGTACTACCTTACAGAATATCATGTTTTAACATAAGAATAACATTCGTTTACAATTATTGCAAAGAAAAGTCTTTAACAATTACTGTAAAGAAACGTTGTCATTATATATATATTGCAGTTTGCATTTTTTTAATGTAAGAAACAATTAAAGTGATGCATGACTGCGTAATTGATCAAATAAAAATTATAAGTATTAAAGGCCTATAATCATTTGATCATGTTGTTTATATAAAATTATTCTATATTTCTAAACTGTCAACAGTTTCAGTTTCAGTGGAAGTGTACAGTATCTCTAGATATAGTTATCGAGCTAGGGCCATGAACTTTGGAGTAAGCACAGAGTACCTAAGCCCTTCGGAACCGCGTTATTTCGACAACATTCACTTTCCCACGGAAATACATCCAAAGCTATGTGCTGATAAGTTGCTAGGTAGCAAGAGCCTTTGTGCAGACAGGTGCGTGTTACGTTGGGAACCAGTTCGGGCATATTGAACTCTCCTAACAGCTTGCAGGCCAACCTGGTGCCCGAAATAGCCCACAGACCACAGCGTTGAGGAAATAGCTGTCATTGACTTAAAGCCTCCTATTTTCTGAAAGATCCTCTTGAAGATTTCACTCAGTCTAACAACTTCATCACCTTAAACTGCCAAGGCAACCGCCAGCAACAACGCATACGACATCAACTAATTTTATCTTAACTGGATTCGAATGTAGGTACAAAACATAAAACTTTGAATGCTGCCAAGATACACACATCCACTTTGACGATATCATTTGAAAACGCAACATATTGTCTACGATGTAATGGAAGCCTTCAGTTAAGTAAACCACAGAATTAGGAAATGCAGAAAGTACTGAACACTCACATTGCTATTCACAGAATGGTCATAGTATTTCTCTACAGGTTACTGAAATGGGGACAGCAAAAAGTCTGGTCAACTGGTTTGTTTGACCGTTCGGTTAGTATTCTTCTTTTTATATCACATCATAATATATACTGTTATTATTATCCAACGTCATTCTGGACCGTTTTTCTTGCAAGAGAATACTTATTGACTATTTTTCTTTTGTTGTCACGTGGATCAGAGGATTAGCGCGCTAGCGCAGCGTAATGGCTCTGGAGTCTTTCACCAATGTAGTCGCTGTGAGTTCAAATGCAGCTCATGCTGGTTTCCTCTGGCGTGGTGGCTTACCCCTACGCTCCGCCCGGTTTCCTTCCACCATAATTATGTTATGGAATTGCATTATACGACAAGCTGTACAAACGAGGTGCCTCTCAGAGAATATTCTCTGGTGCAGGGTTTCATCGGCACAAATGTGATACTATTTAATATATAGTATTAGGGACAGCGGTGCACAGAAGCATAACTTGACGTTGTAAATCTCACTTTGGTAACACGTGACAGATGGGAAGCCAATCAACCCGGCCTTCCGCCTGGAAGATCTATCCAGCGACTGGCAGAATACCATGTACTTTCCGTACAACAGCGCCCTCGTCTGTACATATGGAATGTATATTTGGTGGATGTGCTCTGGGCAGCTGTCAGTGTGAGAAGAAAACAACGAAGAGTATCCGTAGACAATGAATAATTCTTGTTTACAGGCGCCGTCATGGCAACGCAATAACTCTGTAAAGAGTCTCCGCACACGCCCAATGCAGACGATCCCCTCTGAGCGGCCCAAAGACAGGGAGGGAAAAAAATCGCTTGCCACAGAGTGTCGTGTTTCGCGTTTTCCTGGGCCTTATTTAGCCACCCTTAAGCGTCTGGGTCTGTTTTCCTTCAACCCAGGTCGGACTGATGCAGCTTTACCTATATCATGATAACACTTACAGCTTCAAGCCAGTTTGCATCTCTTAGCGCTTACTCTTCAGTAATAGAAATAACCCGATGTTTAAGTAATTATACAATAGAAAGAACCCATTGTTGAAGTAACTACGTCATAGAAACAACCCAATGATTAAGTAACTACGTAACAGAAACAACCCGATGAATAAAATGATAATACGCGCAAAACACTGTCTTGTTCCATAAATATATTTGCAAAATTTCAGAGCAGACATACATAGCTTTTATAGGAAAAGGTTGAATGCATTCAAGCGAGCCAAAGACATACGTGTATAAGAAAGAAGAGTAAGCCGTTCACCGTTACATTTTAGCAGGATTTCTTTATTATACTCAAAGAATACACCCGTGAATTATTCACTACGAATCTTGGCAGCAGAATCAAACAGACGGCCTTGATTACCCACTTAATTACTAAGTAAACTCGTGGGTACCTTACACATTCTTAACTTCCTTCTCATAATTGACATAAACAGACGATCTTTAACACCTCACTTATTTCTCAATAACGTAAGCAATGTTCAAATTCCGTGGTTTAACGGGCTGAACAACGAACAGTTGTGGAATGGCTCATGCTTCCATAACAGAGTAACGGGTAGAGTTAATGATATAAAAACCAACGCTGATGATAAAAAAAAACTGTTTACATGTATGAACTGATTAGCGTTGTCATACCTGAGAACCCTGGAGTAAAAGAAAAAAACACATATTAAAGGGAGTGTATTTATATGGAAGTTATTTCGCGTTACCGTGACTATAAGACTGTATATATGCAAACTGGAATATGGCTTACTATATAACTACTGAGATTAGGCATACTACGCGACATCCACGCTATTGTATCACGTACACTGAATTTGTGCCAAGAAGTTCAGGCTCCATGCAGTTTTGTCTGAGTTCCAGACAAAGAAGAGGAATGAGATATATCTTCTAATTTCCGGTGTATAACGTTATCCTATATATGTAAGTAACTGTCATCGTTTTAACACAATAATCTGCCAACGTAACGCGATATCAGTTTACAAGATCAACCCAATTATCAAGGCCAAGTGCATTGTGTCCCTGTTTTTATTTGTTAATCAGTGTTCGTTATAGCTACCTATGGGTTACGTGTCATACTTGCATCCTGAGAGTTCTGTTCTGTCGTATACAATTTGGCACGGCCAAAATATGAATACCATGTGCTCACATACACTTAATGGCACATAAACAAGCTACTCTGCGTCTATGCTAAGAACATATTGCTGCCATCTGCAGTTGGAGTATTTTATTAGCGTTTTTTTTACCCCGAAAAGATGAAATTATGGCATATTACACCCACGAGGGTTTTTCAGTAAGGTCATTCGGTCCGTTGCCCAGGTCCTAGCTGCTCACAATTTTAACTTTTTTTTCTCGGGTGGACACACATGAAGTCTACGGTTATTGTGTATTATTCTGTTTTCCTTTCAGATGTACCTGTACACATATTCCAGGCTATATTAATATCAGAATCAATATATTACAGGTGTGGGAAAGTACATGTTGTAACCATCGACATCTAAGGTACACTGAGGAATTATAACAATCACTGCTGAAGAAGCACCTGACCAAAAATTAGCACATTGTAGTCATAGACCTGGAGGCGCTTGCTAACCACAACAGGAGTCGAGTGACCTCGACCTTGATAACCAAACAGCATCACTCTGAAATGACCGGAATGTCCCTACAATTCACAGTTTGGCGGAGTCGGGAGGTAATGTTAGAGGGACTTCTTCGTCACTGATAGACTGACTACAATGACAGTCTCTGATAGATTTGTTTTTTCAGCAGATAATCTCAGCGTTCCTCTGGACACCTTTTAATACCTGTCACATAAATATCAGAGCTGCACTTGGTAAATCATGCTCATATCAGTTTTCCAATTCCTTAAAAACTCAAGTTTTTATAATGACAGGTGCTTATCACAAGGATTCAGCTGGCAAGAATTCTCACGATATAACCGTGTTCCGTTAAACAATGGCATTGTACTTAATGGTTTACAAACGACAATAAGATCCAGTGTGGGAAATGAAAAAAATGCGTTCAGTTTTCGTTTTTATGACACTGACAATAATGCCTATTATACCTCTTTGAGGCATCCAATGCTTGCGCCTCATATGTTTCATCCAGATGAAATGAAATTTATTCAGTAGAAAAGTGGTGTGTACTGTCTACAGCCACATATGTCTATAGTTACCGCCAGAATGCAGCCGTCTTTTTCATCACTTCAATGCCAAAGCATAGCCACACGGTCACATCAGTTAGCACTCGTCTGCTATCCCTGTAGCTATGGATAATTATTAAATGTACACAAAGTCGTATTTGATTGTTGTGACCGACTGCAAGTGCTCTGAGAATGAAAATCTAAAATTGGTGGAATGGGGCTGAACAAAAAGGCAACAGTCTGGCTTGCCCTGCTGAAATGTGCTTATCGGAGTTGAGCTGACTGTAGGTCGGCCTATGATTTATCTCAGATATATTTCCCTAAAGCATAACATTTCCCACTGTTAAAACGAAAACACTGGGAACACTTGTTATTGCTGAGTTTATACATTACACAGCCCTGCCTGTGTACTCTTACACCCGGTGATATCTTAGTTGCCTGAACCTTTCTGATAATCTTCCGGAATGCCGCGATACGGTTACCAAGGATGCACGGAGTGCTTCGGTAAAGATCGGGATCCTATACTAAAGCCTATGTAGCATGTAGTGGAGAAATACACACGTGTAAAGCGGCTGAAGCTGATGGACTATTCGATGTGTGCATACCGCATACAGGCCTATATTAGGTGGACTAGAGTCATACTAGAAACTGGCATCAGAATTTCCCATCTGAAGTAAACGGATGTTTTTAAACATTGATCCAATGCCCACAGATTATACAGAACGTCACAGTTAGTTGTTCTCACTAATGTCACAGACATTTAATCCATCTATTTTTTTACAAGCCTCGCCTTAAAAATAAATAAATTACCGAACCTCTTAACTTAAGTTAGGATTTCTACCAAATGAGAATGATTGATTGTCAGTGTATATAGAAATACTGCTAGGAAAGAGGAATAACTAAGTGATATGGACAATTCAGTTAAACTGAAATCATGTCATGCTATGTTTGTTACGGCATTATAGCCAATAAGGAAGAACAATGTACACCTAAGCTCACCTGTTTGTGATAGCGCGATTTTCTGGCAATCTCTGTTTCCGGTGTAGGGCAAAAGTGGGCATTTGTACAGCCCTCCGCTGGATCCCTGTTGTTCTTGGTCCAGTGGAGCTCCCGATATCAACCTGTAAAAAGAAACAAAACAATGCTAAATCCAGGCTAACAAACTGTATACATCCACACATTTATTTGTCAAGTTACGATGATTGAAAGCATCCTTCACATGGAAAATATGTACAGGTGTGAAACATGTAGCAAAACGAATATAAAACCTCAGTAATTTCCTGTTCCTAAAAACCTTCGCCATTTGCGGTGAACCTAACAACAAATTACCGTGAACCTAACATCAAATTACCGTGAACCTCACAACAAATGGCTGTGAACCTCAAAACAAGTGGCCGTCTGCCTCGCAACAAATGCCGTGAGCCACGAGACAACTGGCGTCATGATGCTGTAACTGCATAGTATTTTTTTGCACTTAACGTTCACTCTGGATTATATCCTGTATTAAATACAATATAGCAAATTTCTATCCTGTATAATTAACGGTAGAACTCTGAGTACGATTTAACAGGAATTGGCTTCAAGCTATGGCGCTACGGAGTGAGAAGGCTTATGTATATTTAGCGCGCTAGCACAGCGCTATGACCCAGGTACGTCTCAGCAAATCCAGTCGTTGTGAGCTCAAGTCCAACTCATGCTGCCTTACGACTTATACGAGTATCACAAAACGCCCGTGGGATGAAGGTCATAGGGTTTTACTTTACCATATTTGTGTCGTGTCACACCAGAAACCTGCGCATTAATCTTGTATCACGAATAGACTGTCTGAGTAGATTTTCACGAGGAAAATGTTTTTACACTTCATTGACATGCACATGCTCATAAGGAGCTGTCAATACTAATAAAGTCTGAGATATAATAAGGCTGAAAACTTTAGTAGCTTGCGAATAGACATATAGCACATACATTACATTTAACATACATAAGCAGGCTATAACAGAGTTCAAAAACATGGAACTCTGTCATTAGTTGCTGACATATGTACCCTCAGTTATTATGGTTGTTCAGAACAGCACATTATATCTAACATCCTCTTGATTAAAGCAAATTATCTCTCGGCATTGCTCATTTTAGAACAAGGTCCAGTCTACGCTATAACCCGAGCCCAGATTTTCATTCCTTAGTTTTCAAGAACGCAAGACAAGAACGCAAACTTCGATTCTGTGCTTCGGTGTGATACACATCTTTTTCGCATTGATATTTTTATTTCATTACGTATATATATACATATATATATACATCCATCCAAATTTTAACCATAAATTAACAAAGTATTCTTTTTGGATTGGTGTGTTCCTTTCAAAGTTACATGAAATCTTTTGCTCCTATTATAAGCCTCTCCTGATAAGCCTTATCTCACCGCTGGCAACATGGCGTGTAACAAATGGCAGTTGGTTCACATGCGCACGAGGCCGCATCCCGGCCGTATGGACAAATCCAGCACCTGCTGCGAGGTATTTTGTTTACGGCAGACAAATTGAAGTCGCTGTTTCTGCTATAGGCTCATATGCTCGATTAGAGGGCTGATGTGAGTGTGCCAGTGACTCGTAAGGTAAACCAGCTCGTGCTTGTGGGTAATCAGCTAAGCTATTACAAAGCACATCCACTTGGTGCTCAAGGGCCTTAAATGAGGTTAGCCGCAGAAAAAGGTCGACTACCAATATAATCCTGTAAACCAGTGTTGCTTGTTACAAGTATGTGTAATTGGTACACGATACTGATCCTTTTTAGAAGTTTAGAAGGCATCTGTTTAAGTCCTTCCAGAGTTATGATCTGTCCACAGACATACTTAGGCGTGTAAAACATAATGTGTGTAACAAAGTGTGTATAACACACACATAACGTGTGTAATATAACCGGCGTTACATGCTCTATGTAACATAACCTGTACATCATGACTCGTATAATTCATATCCTTTGACAAAAACATGCCAGTCCAAGATTGAGATATTTTATCTATCTCGTGTATAGCTATATACACGGGTCGTCTGTCTCTCAGATCAAGGTGGTCGAATGAGGAAGTGATGCGATGCGCATAGGACCATGGAAGTGCAAAGAAATTAAGGAGCTGACAACATCTGCTTATCGTCTGAGACTGGACTTTTGATATTTACAAATTTCCATGGAAACCAATGCCAGGGTATTTAGTGGGCCTATTCATCACTACATCTGCCATCCAACTGACGCGCAC
Source organism: Acanthopleura granulata (assembly GCA_016165875.1). NCBI lineage: Eukaryota > Metazoa > Mollusca > Polyplacophora > Chitonida > Chitonidae > Acanthopleura > Acanthopleura granulata. The sequence goes on from JABBOT010000004.1 coordinate 18,206,462, forward strand.
AGAAGCCAAGGAGAATTACATAAACACAGTCACGTGACAGACATGCATGCGGCAGTCGTCTGGTCATGATGGAAGCTGGCCATAAGGACAATATCACCACTCGAGGTGAGATAAATTTCAGATGTACGCATTGGCGCTTTAACTGACACAAGCCCTTTCCGTCCTTCGCCCAAAACTACCCTTACACAAACAAAGGGTTTGTGTAAGGGTCAAATCTGTGGCCCCTGTGAGTTCCTTTAAAAACTCTCGATGCCCCCCCCCCAAAAATAGGCCGAAATGTCTTTCAGTAACTACAATAAGTGCAGTCTGTTTTGTTTATGCTTCTTCCATGGTCTGTGGCGATAAATCATATTCATTCTTAAACTTAGTTTATTATTCATATGTATTTTACCCTTGACACCCAATCAAGTTGAAATCACACTGTCCTTCATGAAATGAATTATTCCTTTTGGCCTTATTCTCATTATTATTCCTCGGGCACAGAAAGTCCTCAGCAGGGCAACGTTGTACTTCAGGCTTCCAAAAAGAATATCAGAGAGCCTCGTTGGGAATATTCAAGAAAAGGATTAGGTCATACGACTTTCATAGGTAATCACTGCAACAATTAAATTCATTACTCTTTTAAGCTCGTCTCGCTACAGCCTCGACCAGATATGCTGCTCAAATGTTAAAATATGGGAACCTGCCCGTACACAAAAGGAAAGAACTGAAATGCCCGCAGTATGCGGATTTATATCTAGTATTCCACAAGTACCGTAATGATAAACGTTGTGTAAATACACCGGTTCATATATACTAATACCACTTTCATCGGTTCCCGCTAGCGCCATAGCAAAAAATTAAGGTCGATATACTAGTGCTACACACCCTTCAGAAATGCCGGTTTGCTCTGACATTAGGGGTAAATAGCACTGGGCCGAGCGTCGTGGTAATGTAACGTGTATGGGTAAAAGGTTCTAGGTTTCGTCACTGAGCCCGCCCGAGTAAGTCCAGGTGGGGTACCGTGTTACCCCAATCAGCTGCATCTCGTCTCTGCTTGCCCACACAAGCATGACCTCGGTAGTAAGATACCCTCCTTTCCCTCAGAGCATGTATGCTAGTCTCTGCAGTACAAGGCATATGAGGATACGAAAAACAAAACTGCAGTTAAAATCTTCTGTCCGCACTGGTGTTCCTTGGCGATTGTTAGTGTGTTCAAATAGCAAGGGGTTGCCCGAGCCAAATCCTTTGCAATCAAAGGGTCGTATATTAGATATTAGCACATGCCAATGACAGCGTGGAAAATGAGAAATCATTTTATAAAACAGTGAGTAGATCATTCAAGGTGACATTGCAAAGCTTCCTTGAAAAAGCTGGACATCTTGGAAATCCAAGAGACTGTAGGCCAATAAAGGTGGCTTTCCTTTATGTCACCATATAAACTGGGTCTTCATGTTTTCAACAATATGTTATATCTCACATTTGCATGGAAAATACATGCACGGCAAAAGTCGGTGGATACGTGATGTGGTATTATGCTGATCGACAACAAATGCAGAATATATAGGATAGCTGCTTGAGCCAAATCGTCAAGGTATTTACATAGGGAATAAGCAACGGGCGTTGGTCTATCACTCAGACGGCCACCATATGGTATCATGGAACATCTCTCGTTGTGGAGAGACAGAAGGAGATAGGATATGTGTGTCTATAATAACAAGACAGCTTAAATCTATTTACGCATAAATTATTGACAGGTGTTCGTCGTTGCAAGCAAAGCTTTCCGACCCAAAATGGTTTCCATCACGACAATGGCATTGGAAACTGTATACTGGGTCAAGCTGTGACAGAAGAGGGGAAACGCCCATCGAGCAGTGTACACGTGCGAGGGCCACGAAAAAACTAGAAGTGTTATTTTTAACATAATAAAATAATATTACAAAGATATCGTGGCTATAGATTTTGGCACTAATATCATGTAACAAAAGCGTATGTGAAAATCTTAAATACAAGTGCGCGAGGTAACGTTATCAAACCAAAGGGACTCCAAACCGTTTAGCGTTTCCTGCATCTACCTGGTTATAGTTGGTTATATGCTACATGTTGCACATATATCCCAGGAAAATCCACACTGATTTCACTTTTTATAGTGTAACTATCAACCCAGGAATAGGTTGCGATTTATCAAGAAGTCTACAAAATCCTAAAAATCATATGAACGTACTTTTCAAGGTCAGCAGAGTTTCTAATTGTAAAATGCACGATGAACTTAAAGATACTTTCCTCCAAATGAGATGACAGCTGGCCCTTTTTAAACGGGAAGACACCTTCTGACAATAACCATCGCTGCTTTTAGAATGTAGGTCCAACACAAAAGAGTCACAACTAGTGCTCGAGTGAACATTTTAACCTTGGTTGACAAATCAAAGACTGAATCAGCATTACACAACATTACTAAGTTGACGTTATAAATTAAGCGTGTGGAGAAAGCATGCCGATACATAAGCGACGACTTTGTTATCACAAAATAAACTTTAGAGTATGAATTCATACTTATGACCATAGATTAACCGTGAAGATAGTATTTAGTGAAATGCCATGTTCTTGTCAGCATCATCAGCAGTGCGATACGTGTTGTTGCAAATGCCAACACATATCCGGAGAAATCAGGCATCTTGTCCATTTACTTCGTCTATAGGGTTTTATTCCGTTTATATGTAAATGCTTGAATAATACTAACTTGGTATGCAGTAATGTTAACTGCAATTTGTTACACCCCATTCGTACTAGAATGGCTCAGTTGCCGCGTCTTCATTACATTTAATAAACAATAACATGAAAACAATGCAAATGGACCAGACAACGGAGGGCTTAGCGCAACGGCAGAATTCTAGTTTATGAAGGACGAATGCTTCGACAAGTAAACAATGTTGGAGCTTCATTTTTACTCAGTTAAATTTTCCACCGTCAGTTGAATGTTCAGTTGATTTATGACCACATTGGCACATATCGCTATTTTAAATGACAGTAACCTTTCTTATCAGTACTATAAGCGAAATCCCTTGATATTCGTGAAATATTGCCATCGTCAAGAAGTAACTGTACAGCCACTCTCCAAACATGTTTACAAACCTGCTTCATATAGCTCCTTTGTTATTTTAATCGACCATTGTTTATTTCTGGAAGAAGGTTTGCAAGTAAATCCATGTGCATTGCACACATCGTTTTCAGAAATACAACATCAGATCTGCACATGGCATGTCCCACATTTTCCCATGCCCCTTTACGTTTGGTGCGCAACGGCCACACAGGTCAGTTCAAATGAAAAAGTGGCTTGTTGGTCAGTAGAATCAAAGACCAAGGGACTCCAATACGATAAAGCATTAGACAATATTTTCGTCGTTGATTAAGTTGCAATGTCTTTCAAACCCGTTCATCCCTTGATTCTCCGATACTAACGAAATCTATTATTCAACGTTTGTCCAAGGCACAAAGGAACAATGGCTGTTTTGGTTGAAGTCTTGTTCACAAATAGCAAGTCAAATGTACATTCACCAAAACTCGCAAGGAGCAAGGAGAGAGAAATTGTCCAGGAAGTAGACTGCTGCCACCCTAAAGTATTTGGCTTGGTTTAGGAGCAGTGATATTGGGTGGTCCACCCTTAGTCTCTGCAGGGGGTAGTTTAGTACAGCAATTGATTTTGGTACATGGCTGCATTCCATTACGCCTGGAACATTTTTTGTAACTTCAAATCGTCATACAAAAATGGGATTAGCAACACTACCCCGGACACGTCACACACCATAAAGAGTTAAACTTTCATCTGTGAAAAAGCACACATACTTTTAATTTCATTCGTTGATCACTAATGATCCTAAACGTCAGCTTTTTCGTTTATTTATAAATAATACACATACACGTCTCACCGAATGAATTGTATACTAAACCAAACCATGAAACAATTAAAATTTTAGCATTCTCTATCATAGCTTGTATTCAGAGGATTGCAAAGATTTAGGATAACTAGTACCCTAGCTATAATTTGATATAAATTATGATATTTAGTAATACAATGTGTATAAAAGTTTATTCAAACTAAAATATCTGGGGTATACACAAAAGCATTAAATAAAAGGAATCTTATTTCCAGATGACTGATGTGTGTATTATCGATTGAATCCTAGCATTACTGAAAACGAATTGCAATTCAGTTTAAGTGTTAAAAGTGTTTGACAATGTTTATCAGTTCGAATAAACTTTTGTTCTTACCCGCCCTCGATCGCATTTGATATCTTAATCATGCATATAGGAGGGACATAAATAAGGAACAGAATTTTCAGCGAAAGGAATAGTTTCCAAACTGACAGACATGCTTTGAAATACGTCTAAAGGAAAAAAAACATACTGGTAATTATTTCAGCATGTTGAAGAACAGAACAGATGCGTCATATCTACCACTGCACCAATGAAAACCAATAAAAGCATATGTGTCCACGACACAGCCATTGCATTCTAGTACAAGTAGAATACCAGAATTACTGTGAAAATTGGATAAATGATGCCACCCTGAATATGTGTTGGAGACAACACATCTCGCACACTATATTACCCTGATTGTGGAAAAGAGATAAGGTTTTACTTCCTAATTACTTGTTGTACATCGTGTCGCTGATGTTTGATAAGGCAATAGAGTTTAGAAATATAGTGTATATGGCCTATGGTACTGGTTTTATTTCGCGTTCAGGCGAACGGGTTATCTTTATCAGATTCCTTTGGTTTAACCCCCAGCAGTCAACTGGAGTTAGCGAGACAACGATACGTCTTATTGCCGCTCAGAGAATGACATGTTCATAGTTACACTGACCAGCATACAGATAAGTGCTAAGTACCAGAGAATCTCCCAGACAGGAGTGTACTAGCTGTTTGCTTTTGGTAACGGATGCGAAGCTTGTGTAGGGCAGAAGGATTTAGACTTTTTTACTGTAAATTTATTATGCCTGTTTATTGACATTTAAAGCAATGCGCGAAATTGGTAACTTCGCAGGGAGGCATCACCAAACTGAGGCGAGAATAAGATAGTTCTTAAAAGTGTTTGGAATGAAAAAAATACTAGTGACAAAAAGGGATCAACAAGCACAACGTGTGAACAAGATGGACACAAACCTCCTGAACTTTTTTCCACTATAAGGTTACCATTTCAGATCAATATTCGCTATAGACCTATTTCCATAATGGTCGCTCTAAACGCAAATCCTCGATGAGCAATAAAACAAGACTACAAAATACACACCCTTGTCAAACGAGACAAAAGTCTTGAGTTACAGATGCTTACGATAACAGACTTGCAATGCAATGAAATATGACGTAAAATGAAGAACCATATACTGTAACTACTTAACAACAATAGAATGATCCACACATAGCTGTACGCTCCATACAGGTCATTGACTAACAACACGTCAGTTACAGAGAGCAAGATCACAGCAATTTTCATATTAATAACATTTGGTATTTACTCCGCAGAAATGTGAACCTTCCTTTCAAGCCTGCGTACATGCACAGTGAAGCCAGGAGCGCCAAGCACCGCTAATCAATGATTTTGACCTTTTCTTTTAAGGTTTCCACCTATTAGACTGTCGGGTCTCCTAAAGCCGCCATCGCCCAAGTCGACTAACGTGTAGCAGCTGACTTCTGTCACTCTTGAAAAAAAAATTACATATCAGGTCTCATAAAAAAATGACACGGAGACCTAAAAAATAAAAGGTTTTCATATTGTTCATGACTTCACCCTGGCTTGTTTCCAAGGTTTAAAAGGCTTGCATTTGAGAACGTTTCATTTCAAAAGCATGCCCAACAATACGCTGTCTAGGTTTAAATGCACACAAACTGTATTGCCCGAATATACAGAAAATAAGCGTGTAATTGTATGTACTCAGTGACTTAACACAAGAAATGGCAAATTCATCTTGATCTTGATAATGCATCTCCTCCACTGGATGATTTCCAGAATCAACGAATACTGAAGACGAGATTCATGCTAGCCTATCTACACCCCGTTTCAACCGGCACCTATACTGTGATGAGTTAATTCATGGACTCAACTTGGTGACTGTTAACTTCATATTGAAAGACTCAAGAAAGACGTGGAATTACTGTCCTGTAACCATGAGGTACCATCATCTGGACACTACATAATTACATGGCTTGCAAATACTACTGCATATGAACGTGCAGAATTGGAAAGGAAATAGCAACCCATGATATGCTAAACACGGATACAGAGTACAATATTTATTAGCCAGATATTTGTTTTGACTCTTAGTGACAATAGTGGAAAGCATTATATATGTAAATTAAAGGGGGATGAAATGATAACTGTAGCCTACACATGTGGGGATCAATTTCCTGCTGTTGGGATGTATGATATCATTGAGCGTAGGTATCTGAACAATGCATCTGTTTGTGGTTTCAATCTTTAATTGCATCATACATTCAATTTCAAAAGTGCATAGTTTGCTTCCTCTAAAATAGAAGGAATGTTGAAGTCGTCATACAGTCAGTCTATACTTCGGTCATGATCCCTTCAATATTCGCAGTTGCCTTTGTTCTATTTTATGTTAAACGGATCTGTGGAACCACTGGATTTTGAATTCTCTGTATGCCTAACAGTTTTTGCTAGACGTTGCAATTTTACGAGCTATGAATAATACTAATAATAATCCGAACGCTTTACACCGAATGCTACCCCACAGGGCACCTGTGTAGATGTCTAAGTACTTTAGCAGACTTGAGGGTCGCTACATTAACCGATCACCTTTGGATAAAGGTAAAGTGGCATTTTGCTTCAGGAAGAAACAGTAACTTTGGACACACGGTTGTCTTGGGGCAACCCGAAATGCATTGTTATGCCACTTCGCTGAAGGTTATGGAGAACTTCAAGCAACTCAGGGAAGGATTGTGTGAACATGGCTCGCGCTGTTTTCCTTCTGTCACTCAATGTCTAGAATGAGATATCACGCCTATATAATCTACTGTCTTCTCTGAACACTGATGACTGCTTCTCTCTTACATGTTACCATTTTTATTTGCTGTTTACATGTCATCTGGCTGTTTTAGAAATGGGTCTTGTGATTATCGATTTGTGTTACATCCTTCGTGATTTAGGAGTGATATGCGAATATCAGACACTTGGAGTGAAACTATTAAGTCTTGAAATGATATGACCAAAGGCGACATAGAGCCATAGCTTGAGACTAGGGAAAACACTACATGCATAAGGGCAACGGAGTCTTACCGATAAGATCTTCATACTAGCTTCATTTGATATGGCCAAAATCTACCAAAGGCGACAGCGAATCTGAACCAAGTAAACAGACAAACAAACTAGCTTTTGTCAATTTTCTTTCCTGTCTGCATCGGTGTGATGGATATTCACAGGCTATCAATTAAGCCAGGCTAACCGCGGCTGTCAGTTGGTTTAGATTAATGGATACCGGATAGATGGGCCAGCTGCACTGAACACATTCCTCGGGTTATCGTGGCCTAAGGCTGACCACTGGTAGTTCCCCTGGGCTGTGCAGACATCTGACATGCCGGCTGCAGCTGTTCGCCTCATGGCTGGGGACAGCATACTATATATGTACAAAGAGCAGTCACATGGCCGCCCTGAATGAATAAAAAAAAATAGGAAAGCAGAAAAAGGTATCTGACAAATTGTCAAAACGGAAAGTGGGGGGAAATGGAAAAAATATGTGTTGGAGAGATGCTGGTAGCTGCTTTGGGAAATTCAGGACTGGTGATTCCTTAGCAAGCCCTGGCAGAGGGTGTATACTTATGGCACAAGGTTCATGGTCTCGAAAGCGTGTATAGGATGACGCGGAATATGTAGAGTCATCACGCGCAGGTCGAGGGTCAGTGAAGCTATCCAGACGCCTGTATGTACATATATACACAGATACCACTCAAACCAAACAGCCGTGCCGGCCTGGGAAAGGATAAAGAATGTGAAACAGACTGGACACGTATCCCATGTGAAGAATGTCAAATACGAGAATGATTTCCTTGCCGGAACCAATCAGAAATCCGACTGAAGTGAGTAGGGGCTGACCGGACAAGAATTAACGGGACATAACCATAATGAATTATAATTTATAACCGTTAGTTGACAAATGATGACCAAACTGCGTAAGCCAATAATTTACAAAACACGAGTCTATGGGACATTTATTAATCGAGGCGCGGGGAAACACTAATGTGAGGATAGAGGAATATTTAATGACAACAAAAAGGGCAAAGGTTTTTTTAATAATGAGAAAAGGGGAAAATGCCATTATAAGATTACATATGAAATTTACATCTATGTATAAATCATTAATGGTTACATATAATTAATTCGAAACAGTATATAGTCTTCCTTTAATCGTTGCATGCATGGTATAGTCTTACACAGGTCACCAAAAAGATTGGCCTACATATAAAATGCTGTCCTTTGCGGTACACCTTAAGCCTATTACCTATATGCCTACATGTATCTGCTGTCATGTCTTCATTGCCGCTACAAGCGTATTACCATCTGTTAGCCATTAACCATTAACTACCTCATTCACATGGCGGTCTTCATACCAAACCGCAGTACCTGAAACCGGCTTTCACTTGGAATTATAAGTATGGCGTTGGAGTTGCCTAGTTCCCAATATATTATCGGATGTCTGCGGAGAGTGCATGGGGGTATGCATGCTGAGGAGTTTTCCTCGCGGTTATCTATACCTTGGATGCGTGCCAAAGGCCAATAATACCCCATACAGCATATGCTGAACTGCACACACATACTGACACGCATACACCTAGAGACGATTCTCATGTTCGCCAATACACGCACGTAAGATAGATTTAAAAGTGCAAAGCCAGGGTAATTGTTCATAGATATTATATGATATATACTGATATCCCGCTATGGATGCTGTGGAACAACTAGTAAGCTTAGGAGAGAAACTTGTTGCCAGTCATGTTGAAAAGACATGGGGCGAGAGGTGGGCATGGCAGAATACGCATACTTAGATAAAATAAACCTATGTGCATGTCTGGATTGGTGAAACATTGCTTCATACTAAATCTTTATACTGGTGGTGCAAAACTTCAAAAATACAGACAACTGATATCACTTTGAATCTTAATGGGGTAAGTATCTTAAATGCGACACTCTGAACCATAATCTTTATGATGAAGCATTAACATTTAATGAATGAACTACACAGAATGAATTATAGCGACTTTGATTAGAAGAAATGTAGCATCACCATGATCTTAATTACCTCTGCAAACATTCATTCGAATTAACACAGTTGTTATCCTTCATAACCAAGACATAGAGGTGTGTAACATTTGGGTGAAATTTCGGAATCATGACAGAAGAGATGCATGCATCATCAACCTTTATCTCATTGTATAACTGGGAAATAGACCAACATCATCTTGGATACCTGTATAAAGAATATTAAAACCAGCAGCTTAGTGTCATAAATTTTATTTTCTCGTTGATGCCATATCGTTAATAATGAGTTCTTCTAAATAACAAAGTTAACAATAATATCTAAATATTGGACACCATGTATTGAAAGAAGACGGCATGTGGGACTATATGGCAATATACATGGGACAAGATGGAGTAAATTTAGAGGGAAACAGATTATGTATTACAGTTATAACCGCGGGAATTTTCAAGCAATAGAACTGCCAAGGCATGTCTATTGTATGTAAGGAATTTACAAGGCAGGATATGTCCGATGTTTGCATGAAGTCAAAATGATTATATGCAACCAAGGAAGATTAATATTTTGTAATTTTCATTGCGTGCATGGAACTTCTCATGCGGAAGCCCAAACATCTAGTTGGGAACTTCAAATATTTAATCTGGGACTTCAAACATGGAACAAGAAACTTAAAAAAATCTATAATATCTAAGATTGCTCTGAACCAACGAACACTATAAAAAGCACTTGAAAATCATTAATGGTTGTTTTCAAAGTGCTTCGAAAAAATGTATTTTAATAATATGCCTTACACGATGGAATATATTCCTTTGTGTTTGGGATGTTGGTTGGAATCGTTAAATTTGGTACAGCAAAGATCTATGATATGTGTTCTAACGATTACTCACCATGCTCCGGATGTGTTGTTGAGTAGTGCCAAGGAAAATCCAAAGTAGCTTCCTGCCGGCCCATCTAAGACGTAGGCATTCTCCACATCCAAATTAAATCCAGAGGCGAATTGCCAGGTAAGTAGCTGGAGAGAAATTACCACAAGCGGTAACATGGTGCGACTTTTTAGATGAAAAAAAAAAGATTTCACTGGCACAAAGTACAACTGCTAGTATAAACTTTCTCTCCTCTCCCTTGTGTGGAAGTCTGTTCAAGGCGTGCACTGTGCACCTAGTACGTACACAAGGCTCTACCCTACCGAAACGAACTAAGACTGAGAGAAGTTCTGCCGGCGCTGGCTGCAGATCGCACTAACCCCGGGTAGACTGTCGTCACTTCTCAATCTTCTATTTACTTCCGCCGCCTCTTCCTCACTACTGTCAGATAGTTTATTTCTGTTAGACCGGCTGTCCTGCCGTTAGATTTCTGTCCGACCCTGGTCAGTTTTTGCCGCCCAGGGTTAGAGTTACAAAGAGAAAGTTAAACCAAGTGATTTTCCAGGTCGAAATGTCTAAACAATTCTGTATATTAACCCCAAAGATTCTCCCTTTAGATTCTGGTCTTCCCTTTCTTCTGCCTCCCTGCGAGCCGGCCGGCAAGTATAGAACCTCTCCAAAAATAGTAGCTCCAATCAGCCCCTGTCCTGTTGCCCAGCCCTGCAGTATATACCCGTGCAAACTGAAACGTTTTGCTTTGACAAATGGGCTGCATTTACACTTGTAGCGGATATTTTGCTAGGACGCCCGTTTCCTCGGTTTGGGATAGGGTTGCTGAGTAATCAAGTATGGGCGACTATGGGCAAAGAAATTATTTGGGAAACAAAAGGCTGATGTGGAGAGACTCACTACTTTATAACTTGCCCCCCCCCTCCCCCATCCGCCCAGATTTATAACCTGAAAGAACAACTGGTTACTGTGTTATTTTTTGGCCGGTGATGTAGTATGGTAGACCTCAAATGACTCACTTATAATTCCACGTAGTTTCATGTATGCCTAAACCACGCAGGGGCTGTATACAACGCTATGCAATGTTTAAAGGACAACCATATGTGTAAACAGGGCTTCTTTCACATGCATAAGTCGCCTGACCTATTTATTCATGGTGCGATGGGAAACAGAACTGCTTATTTCGCCTCTTTCTGTATCTGGAGTTATAAAGGCTACTGCGGAAACTGTAAAGTTATGGGAGGCATATCGTATGTAAACTTCTCGTGGCCGCAAAGGAATGCACGTGGGAATGCTATATGTCCAACTGCACGTGCTCGTGTATATCGGTGAAATACATTACCGTCACATAGATAGATATATATATATGTGTGTGTAATTTCCACGCGATATCGAATTCTACAGGGCGTCATTGAAATTAACCAAAAAACCATATATATTACAGAAGAAACTATAGCCTGCATTACATGCACATGTTGCACATAGGCTATAGATGCCCATACAATCAGCATGGACGCTCATTGACTCATTCACAAAAAAAGTTAGTCCCGCTGCAACTAACCGCGATCTGTCAGTTAATGAGGATGTGCTTTCGAATCTAGCTTTGGGTTCGCAAATTTACGAATTGCAGTCTTGGTAAGTATTAGTAGGCCTACCGATAGCTTTCCAGCCATGCATGCTCGATTTTCTCCGCCGATATGAATTAACGCTGATCGCAGTCGATCAAAGCTTAAATAAAGCCAAAATCCACAACCGATGTACGAATCAACCCAACTGGGTCAAATAATAAGTATCCGAGTAACCGACATGATATGGTCAGACTATAAGCTATAGTCAACATAAACGGGTTTGTCCAGTTTATCAGTTTGTCATACATGCTAGCTTTGATTTGCAGGGGAAAGAACTCTTACAAAGCATTGAACACATCCTTGTAGAACTAAGCATCTCTTACGCCCCTTTCTTCATGCAGGTTTAACTTCAAAGCAAGAAAATATCACATGCATTTGCGAGATGTTATGCTATATTACTGCATGTAGCTTGTATTTCTCCACATATATCAATAGTTCAATCAAGATGACATCCATTTCACTTTTACTTTATCTATAGCTTCTGGAAGTGATGTCTTGACAATTTGTCACCATGCTTTACAATCTTGGCAAAGAGTTTTCACTCATCAAATTATGCCATCGACTGAGTGGCCTTATGGGTCCTCATAAAAAGTATTAGAAAAAACTACATAGTATTTTAGGGGCTATAAAAACCCAAAACGGCTGTATCCATAAGTATGAACTAAAATACAACTAAATTTACTCAAAACGGTACAATCCCGTTCACTAGTATAGCATTATAACGCGAAATATTACAAAACAAATCAAATTAGCCTCATCTTGGAGACAACTGCCATCTCATTACATCACAAATCAACATCATCAAATTAAACGTCATCAAATTAAACTACCGAATTAACAATGGCCGTATAATCACGTGGCCGACTCGTATCACTGTACCCTGTAGCAGATGCTATATGCGTCTGATGACTCAGCAGTAGGGACAGCGCCATGACCTTGCAGTTAGAATGTGACACAACAATGACACCAACAACACAAGGTCACAAAAGAGTGTTGAATGAACATTGTCAATAACGTTATGATGTCATAATTTCCAGTTCACTGCTTGGTAATTCAAAGCTCCTCGACGCGACAGGAAATTACTGTTGAAGCTTTCTTTGGTTTTTCAGGAAACAAATTTCAGTGTAGTTTTTACAGCCTTCCGCGGGATAAATTCGTTACATGGTTACTGACTGAAAGGATGCGAAATTATATGGGGTCAATAAGGCTCATATTGGGCTCGGCTGGCGCCTTGCCACGCCTTGCCCAATATGAGACTTATAGACCCCATATAGTTTCGTATCCTTTCACTCAGTAACAATGTAACTAATATTGCCGATCCTATCTCCATCCCATTGCATCTCCGAGCCAACCAAGATACCATTTCATCCAAAAACCAAATATACATTTGTTCGCCATCCCATTATCACTCCTACCACAACGGTCTGACATGGATACCAATACTAGTTGTAGGTTGCTACTGTTTAAACATTCACATGACCAGTTAAAACAACTGGTAAATTGACAGGAGGTTGTATTTGACAGGATACCTGTGATCATTCGCCAGCTGCATGTATCACACTCTCATCACTGGTCTGGTTTTACTACTCTATATATTCTTTAATAAAGTACCACGTGTTTCCGTTGTTCTGGTTGTACTCCCCTTCTTGTCTCGTTAAGAGTGGGATGCCATGCATTAAAATATTAAACACACAACAAGGAAAACAGTAAAAATAAGTAACATAGGTTTAAGTGGTTACAACAGCCACTAGACAAAACAGAGGGAGCAAAGAGAAACATAATTTAGAATGTACGAATTCATCCTCACCATAGCAAATGTGAAACAACATGAAACTGATAAAGGCATAAATACACATGCGTGATCGGGCCCAGAGTCAGGCCAGTGTGTCCAACATTACAGATCCATTTTGTGTAATGGTGAACAAAGAGCATCTAAGGACGAAAATGCATCGATGACAAGGTAAATGTTTAAACGCCTCACGTAACACGGCATGGTCCTGCCATTCACTTTTCTGTTCATATGAGAATTTATTTATTTGGTTTTTATTTTACGCCGTACCCCCAAATATTTCAATTCAACAACCGCCGCCAGCATGACGGTGGGCGGAAACGATATCCACGAGCATCTGCAGGCTGCGGCAGAACTGCCCACGTAGAACTGCTAGCGCGCTAACCCCTCAGCCACTTAAGCCCTATTCACATAGGAAGAGGCAGCATCAAGTTACACCTAACCAAATCAAGAAAAAAAAACCTACTGTGTTAAATGCATGTACTGTGTAAACTCCACCAACTAAGTCATTGTGTACATGGATTCGATGCATCTATATAAGTAAACGGATCAGATATGAGAACATATACAACACAGAACACAAAGTTGACAAAGTATTCTAACACCCAAGGAGTGCATTTATTTTTAAATGCGTGTATATGTAAAAACTGTCATAAAGATATAAAGCACTTGTATGCTTATAATACAGGTAGAAAGAAAAAAACAAGCACAGAATGCAAATAAATCTGAAATTAATTCTGTTTAAAATATGTACTTGCAGAAATTTTTAAATAGGTTTCCTTGACATTTACAGCAATAGCCATATAGCAATTAGTTTAAAGTAATATATTTACATTTCATCACAAAAAAACAATATAAGATAATATAAAGTGAATTCTATTTGCAGTAAAAGTCACACGTATGAAGATTTATGCTCTTTCACAATATCTAACAGAGAACACATTACTTCAATTTACTTTCACTTGTGGAGTAGAATGTATAACGTATACATGTGTAACGATTTGACCTAGACCTGTTTCAGCAAATTTTCGGTTCTAATACACAGTGTAATTCATGTTCAGGCACATAGAGTTTGGTGATATATAATTCGATGTTTTCAAATAAGAAAGCAAGAGCAATCCCCGCTTTTATGAAGTAATAATTGGCATTATTGCTTTTGCATTCAGTAATAATACACATGCAGGAATCACCGTTCATACATGTTAATTTAATCCCAGATATGCAAGGACTGGATTGTTCATGTACATAAATATAGTGGTATCTAAGAATCTTATGAACAAATTGCAAGTCGAGGCTTTTGGATTAATCTTATGGAACCTGTATCAGCAGTGTACAATTTGTGCAATAAAATTAACTCGAAATTAACAGATTTTTATACAAAAGATGTTGTATAGGTTTATCGTTCAACGTTAATATAGACTTAGGTTGTTGTCCGTGAATACCCAGTCTTACCTGTTGAGGTCCTACCAAGTTCTAAATATCACTCAAAACACAGCCGGAGCATGCTATAGTCTAACTGGCAGTGCATTACCATCACTAACTCCTGCCGATAATTCTTCTACTGCTGCAATTCACGTTGTAGACAAACTTGAAAATGGTGTCACCAGGTTATAAAACAATCCGATGGCTTAAAAAAAGAGAAAACCACAGGACAATGGCTGTAAAACATGCAAGAAATAGACGGGTTTATGCTCTGTATCAATTGCTGTACAGGTATATCTCTTTATGGCATCCACAGTCTTCTCACTGTCACTGGAATAATCACAATTATCCCACTCTGCTGCCTGATAAATGAATACGTGGTTGACAGCTATAGAGCAGAATCCTGTATGTGAAAGTGATTTTACTGTGGAGATCATCCTTAAGTCAGCTAATGCCATGATGTACAGTATTCGCATGATGTATGCTAGGACCATACCCATAATGCATTGTAAGAGATATTAGGGCACACACAAAAATTTGCTAATACGTTTTAGTTAACATTTCTAGAGAACCAAGTCGACCTATGTCCCTCCTACCGTTACAGAGGAAATTTAAACAAAAAATAAAAAATAAAAAACAAATATCACGAGAAACTGCATTTACGAAGTTTAGTGAAAGTAAAACCTTTTTTCTATTGCATACAATTTCACGTTGTCGATAACAATGTTTCTTGCAGAGTTAGAATGACGTTTGGTAAGAGTGGAACCCCAATTTTCTGAAACAGACTTAAACAAAATAAAATATGTACCAGTGACATATACAACTATACAAGATGGGTCCATACCGCAGTTAGTATTAACACCATATGGAGCCATTTTAACAAAACAGATGCAGTGTTACCGACATGCTAATATAAAATTAAGTTGTTTTTCCTTGGGCATAACCTAAGTACTATGTCATCAGCTTTGGAGGCTTGTCGTCACAATGCTACATTTAACTAACTGTACGTTCGTTGCTTATATGGTGAACAAACTATGAACAAACTTACCTTTTTAACATCACTAAAATTAAGGGGTATTAGCAATATAATAAATGGGGGGTATGAAGTAGTGAAGTAATAAACTTCCTTTCCATATTTTATATATTTGTATTGGTTTTGTATATTCAAAGAAGAGTAAAAAAAAAAAACAAATGTTGAGTCAAAAGTTATTATTGTACTGTGGACTAACTCTTTCAGAAACAAAAGCTCTCAAAGAAGCATAAGCAAACTAATCGGTTTATTTCACTTTACTTAAGATTGAGCCTCGAAAATTCTAGTATTTTATTATTTATTTCACTGGTGTTTCACGCCAGTATTATGGATGCTGGTCACAACTTTTAGAACATAAAATTACGTTTATTAAATATTACCCTGAAAAGCAAACCTGACAACAAACATTATGTTTTAAATTTACATTGTACCTACTTATAGGTCTTTATGAATAAAACAGTAATGGTTTTGCATTAAAAGTTTCAAAAGGGCCATTCTTCTTACATGTGATGAAAATATTTCAAATCCAAGGAATAGTTTTTAGTTCATATATTGACTAGAATTTCCACAAAATTGTTTGCCTCATATAAAATATCTGTGTTCAGACTTCCACTTATTTCATCCATAAACCTAAACTGGTATAAACAATCAAGAACCTTACACTAAAAAAAATAGAGACTTTTGGTTTTGAAACTACACGCAGACAAAATATCTTAACAATCATTTCAACAACCTCACATACACTGGCAGTATACTATAGTATATAGTACTGGCTACTATACTTCACAGTTCCTCCAAATTTGCACAATGAATGAATACTTATGGAAACAGTGATGTCTCTTAGGTCTACTGGTAACCATCAGTTTTACACAATTCATCACTAAAAACATTAAGCTTTACAAAAACAAATGAGTGAACTCAAGGCATACCCACATGTTACAAACACAAGCATTTGGGCTCACAATGCTGAAACTTTCGTAACATGAACATCTTTTCTTTTTGTCTTATTCTTTTCTTGTGATCTACTTCTTACTTTGGAATGTAATTTAGGCTACTAACAAAAAAAAAATAGGTGCAAATTTAATTGATTTAATGAAAAGGAGAGCACCGTAGTACTACTTCACAAATAGGTTACTGGTGACAAACCTAAATCAAACATCATCAATACATAAAATTAGCAATTTACATCTGAAAATCATACTTCAGCACAGATACACTAGTTAATGAACATGAGAGTGTAGACAACAGAAACACACAACTTACATTCTCTGTATTCAGTCAGTTTGACATTTAGGACCATTAACAGTCACAGTATTGGAACAAGCATGTGTCCCCTGCAAGCTGACTTAAATAGCTCATGACAGTTCATAAAATATGTACCATGTAATGTAACATACGTTCCATACTGCTCTATCTTCAAAATCAAATGGAACAAAGAATATATCAACTTATGAAAAACAGATGCTTGTCCTTTCCAGTATAACTGAAACAAATCAATCCAAGTAATGGAGTACATGTACATGTAATACATTACAGTAGTTGTACCAATTTCCTCTGACAGCAGAAGAATAACAGGATCAAAGTGCAATGACCTCTCTGAACGTTAAATTGCTGCACGAAACATACTCCTGGCATCTTTGCTGGCAGATCCTAGAAAGACACCGAATGATATTTATCAAAGATATATTTATTTCATTGGTGTTTAATGTTGCACTCAACAATTTTTTTAATTACATTTTCAGAGGTTGAGTTAATTAATACAGGGAGCTGGAGTACCTGCAGTAAACTATTGCCTATTCGCGAATCACACTTCCTCTTTGTCACATAAGCCCGCACTTGAACCGGTGAGAAAACATATCACTGCCTTAAGACAAAATACTTTCTCAGTTTGATGAGTAGCATGGTGGTGCACACTTCAGCTCAAATGACTATCTGTACGACAAGTAACACTAAGCTTTATAGTGTGAAGAGAACTATACATTTGCAAAATATGTAAAACTATAGAGATCAGAGTATGTCTCATTCTACTCTGAAACCTTCCCTACACAAGTGCTCACTCACAATGTACCTTCAAACCTGGTAACCTTGTTTTTAATGTTTTCAAACTTTCAAATTCGTCCATGTTACCACAAACTACCAAAGTTTTCAACTTTTTCAACTCAATAAGAGACTGCAGTCCTATGTTAGTAATTCTGTCACAGTGAGAAATGTCCAAAATCTCAAGTTCTGTAGTTGCGGATATCACAGAAGCCAAACAGTCATCTGTAAGCTCTCCATTTTTCTGAAGATTTAGGTGTTTTAGCTGTGTCAGGTTACGTCCAATGTGGTGACAGGCAAGTGGAGTGAGATTGACATCAGACAGCTCCAGGGTTTCAAGTGTAGGCATTCCATGACTAAGACAAGTGAAGCCTTTTTCCTTGATTCTATAGCAGCCGTTCATTTTAAGCACCTGCAGCTTCAGTTCGGAGGTAGAAATTTGGTGCAGGTCTATGTGATCAAACCGCACACAGCCACTGACATCCAAATGGGTCAGATTTGGCAGGGTATTGTTTTTCAGCACCGATTCTAACCACTTGGGTTCCCATGAAGAATGGTTTATGACCAAGGTGCTCAGTGATGAAGGTAAGTCCATAGCATCAATGTTTTTGGTGAAGCATTGGTACAAACAAAGTGTCTGTATGGAAGGGCACCTGTCCTTCAGTTCCCTCAACATGGGAGAAGACAAAACCTGCTTCTTCTTTCTAGTAAGACCTAAACACAAAAAAGAGAATGGTAGGGCTATCTGTAAACTATAGCTAAGTTTTTTACTCTGTAATGTTGTAAGGAAATGTCCATCGTTTACTTCTGTTTCTTTCAGCATGATTAATATCTAAAGGTGAACTGTCCCAGTTCTTTTTTTCAGTTTACTTAACTGTATGATATACCTGTGATATAAAAAAAATGGTGCAAACAAAAAAATGCATCTAGTGAGAAAATTCAGACATCGTTTGTATGATAATGAATGGTGCAAGTGTGCCAAATATGCGTGACATAATTATGGCATTTCCTATTTTGAGGCACAGTGTTTACTTTCCATTTTTAGTCTGATGGCCAGATCAAAACTGATCTCCTCAAAATGGCTATGGTTTGAGATGGTAATGTCACTTTCGATTTATCCATTTAACGGTCTGATTTGAAGGCATGAAAACAAATTCCACGGTAACTTATTAAGTGATTAGTACACTTGACTGCTGTATAAAGCGGCATACCAGCCAGATGAAATCATACACTAGGGGCCCATCAAGGGGAGATTAGAATGTAAAGAATATCAAACTTCACTAAACTCAGCCTATTAGTCTTTAAAAAAAATATGTTTTAAAAAATCTAGCAATTTTTATTCTTTAAATTACTTCGGCTCCACGTTTCCGATACCTCTAGGATATATTATGCCAAATTGTGCAAAAAAATTGAACAACCAGGACAGTTCACCTTTCAAACAATTAGACGCTTTTATTACATCTTTCACTGTCAGATGAATGAACTATGACACCCTGTTCCAAACCCAAAGGAAAATAAACCATGACATTTTCGATAATTAAAATTTCATCTTTTTTTTATTTTCAGTAAATCATACTAAAGGTGCAAATTGCCTCCATGTATACAGATTTAGATCAAAAACCTTTGCAGTACTTTCTTAATCCAGGATGGAAGATTTTTCTTACCCGAACAGTAGCCCTTGATTTGAAAGGAAAGAAGGACTGGGGAGAAGTGGGTGCGGATAACTTTCCACATCTGTTGAAGGTTGAGGGAATATGAGGAGAGGTCAACATGACGCCACAGGGAATTGTCTCGCACCACCCTTCTCCATCGTCTGCAAACCCTGTACAAATAACTGGATACACTGAGTCATTGTTCATTTTGACTGCAATATCTCAAAGAAATATGTCAATGACAAACATTCTTATGACTGTTATATGACTTATAATTTGCCTAGACTTTTGAAAAGTACATGTACATGATGGTTATCATACTATCTTTAAAATTTCTAAACCAATTTCTACCCCCAACGCTGGTACTGGGTTATGGCATTGGTAGGGGACAAATGAACTGTGTGGGGGGGAGGGGGGTGTAGATGTATATCCACTTGCACAACTGAGATAAAGATATTGCTTATAAATTCTAATTTTTTTATTTTTTATTTTTGCTAGACAATGCGATAAGAAAGTAAATGGGGATATCTCTGTGCCCTTGTTGAAGGCTTGTATTACATATTTCTTACAGATGTCTACTTGTGTGTATTGACAGAATTCTTAAGCTACCGGTAGTTCAGTTTCAAGAGTGCACCAATTTAATTATTTCACCCAAACAACAATGATCAGGTTTAATAGTGAAGGAATATGAACATACTCTTGTGAAACCACAAGCCTTGGTGACAGTACTGATAAACATAGCCATGCATTTGAAGGTTAACTGAAATGGGAGTTCTTTAATCAAGGACTGGAGAACTTTCCCCTAAGTGATATAATTTTAGAGCTGCAGAACTTTGACATTATTTAATCTTCAAATGATGGGTCATAGCACGACTGTTTATGCAAGAGTCATTACTTTTGCGATTCATCTCTTAGACAGAAATAAGAAATCTTTTGTCTGATTCACTAACAGAACTGTGAAAACTTCATTCTTACAGTCACACCAGTGACACTGCACCACATCAATAATGTCCTTTTCTTCAGATTCAGGTTATCTTAGACTTACCTTCCAGCCATACATAACTCTTTCACAGGCAAGTATGAGAGGATTTCCAACAGAATATTATCAGGCAAAGCACTCAACGATGCTTGGGAAGATGCCATAATTCACTTCAAAAAACAAAAAAAGAAAAACAAAGTTAAATTAAAAAACAGAAAAAGTAACAGATTGCAAAAATATGCCCTAATAGGTATACTATATTTATTTCTTTAATATTAACTCACACTTCTACAGGCTTCACATTCTTTAGCCTAATGAATTAGACCTTGTATAAAAGTATCTGTAGAATACAATGTCTAAATTATTAGGCTGTAAATTCTATAGTTTTGATAAAACTCAGAGACATTCAGACGTGCATTTAAGGCACATGTCTGAATGACATGATATAAACTAATTCAGTTCTCATCAAAATTGATAAATCTCAGGGAGTTCTCACAAAGTTTATGGTGCTACTTTCCATTGTCCTCCACTCAGGGGCCTATGTTTCAAAAGCGATTTGAGCTTCAGCCTAAAATTGTAATTCAAATTAAACTTTGAAATACATGCACATTCAGCCAAGTTTGAACATCTAGCATCAAATATTTTGGTTTCTAACAAAGATTAAAGTTTGGGATTTGGAACAAAACAATTTTGTGGCCCCAGAAAATAGTTTTTCGGCAGTAGTAAGGATGAGGGTGATGTCACGTGGTTAGGGTGACGTCAATTCATTGAAAAGTGTCCTTTTCTCAATGAACATCGGAAAAGTGGGCCAGCGACGAACAAAAGCTCAACCTATTCTTTACAATCCCTAGTTTTTCACTGAAGCTGACATCATATTCTATACTACATCTTAATAAACAAAACAGCATCATAGGCTTTACAATTCCCCACATCAGAGAGCGAAGCAGTGTTCAGTATGTAGCAGTAATGTCAACTTGAGTCTCCAGTTTATAAAATACAGAGCTTCCGGTTTCATTTTTTCCAGTGAAACTTAGAATCAAAGAGGAATGTTTTGATTGGCCTGTAAATTAGTCTTGTTAAGCGTAATGTTAGAGCACACAAGATGGTAATTTCTAACTCATTTGGTGACATTCACCCTT
This sequence comes from Acanthopleura granulata, assembly GCA_016165875.1. NCBI lineage: Eukaryota > Metazoa > Mollusca > Polyplacophora > Chitonida > Chitonidae > Acanthopleura > Acanthopleura granulata. The sequence continues at coordinate 18,228,258 of JABBOT010000004.1, forward strand.
TCCCTTGTGTTCTCGCTTGAGACGGTGACCAACTCCGTCTTCCCTCAGCAATCTGTTTATAAATACTCGCCACAACAGTTTGGGTGCATGTAAAACAATAACTGGAAATAGGGTGTCTTCTCGAAATAACGAATTAGTTGCCCTACGACTATGTGGTGGTGGGCATCCGCCTATATATATGTAGACCTACGCTGTTTTTTTAGTTTTGGAATCCCGGGCTTCATTTATCAGCATGTGATATTATTTAATGCCTCGATAACTAGAAGTCCTTCCTCTTAGTCGTTTGTGCTCCACTAGCATAATGCCTCGGAATAACCAGAGCCTATTAACTGAAATATATAGGTTCTATAATAACATGGAAAATTACGGTAATTATCAGAGTTACCTGCCCTTGACGTGCAAATGACAATACTGAGTTCTTTGGCTGACTTCTTGTCAGTCGTGCATTCCTGAGGAACGTTGCAGACCATCCCCTCGGCGAAATGACTTAGGTCTGTCACTATTAAGAGAAATACTGGCTAAAGACAATGTTATTTTCGCGGTGAATGCATCGGACACTATTTTGGCACTCCCCGAATCACATGTAGCACTGATACTCGAAATGTCAAATGTGTAGGGCGTACTGTGTACGGTTGTACAACAACGACGTAGGCCCTATATTGTATGTATACAGACGTACTGTATACTGTGACGATTTACGACCGAAGTCACGTGACCATTAAGGCGTTGGTCCTCGGCCGTAAATCGTCATAATATACGGTACATGTGATGACCAGTAAATAAGTGGTGAGACTCAGTAATAATCAGCCTGCTTTGGGGGATTTGGATATCCGGGACTGGTGTATCGTGGTATAATGACATGATAAACATTTGAGTACAGGTAGCAGATCAGCTATTGACCTTGACTTTACAACAGCCACTTTCTGAATTATGCTTCAATCTGCTTAGTAGGCCTGAACTTTAGAGGTGGCATGTAAATGTCAACGAGACTGCAGTATCGTTGGGGCACCCTGATATTTAATACTTAATTAAAGAGGAATTAATAAGCTACCATATGTTCTTTTAAATCAATGCCAGTAGTAATGCACCTTGTGAATTTAAAATTGTAAGTTTTAACTTCCTTGTATAGAACCTTTTGGGTCATCCTGCAGGCTACACTGAAATCAAGAAGCGCTGATTAGTTGACTTGGCTTTACGTAATTATCGTGCTACAAAACAATCAAGAGTAGCAGACGACCTGACTCACATGCTCACTCACATTCCAAATTATATATAATATTGGCTTATTGATAGTCATCATGTGTAATTTTATTCTGCTCTTGAAGTTGAACTGTTGCACAATTGTTATATCTATTTGTATGCTCTTGAATTAATTATCTTCTCCAAGGGTTATCAATTGTTCTGAACTCTGTTTTTTTCCCTCAGATTGGTCAACATGGGTGTCTGTACCTTCTTGTCATTTCACAACTTTACACACCTGAACTGGTAGTCTGCTGTTGAAAGTTACATCTATATAGCTTCCAAGGTTTGTTATGCCCTTGCACATCTGCATACATCCCAGGATAGAGCAAGTGCCTTTGCCACCATGAATTACATATAGTTATAATGCAAAGTGGATACTAATGTAATGATTCTCATGAGCTAGCTTTCCAGTCAGAACCTCTGTTCCAAACCGCTCAGGTCTGCTACCTGACTTCTGTCATTCACCACGTGGTGATCAGTCAGAAGGTGCAGTGCTGGTCAGGTGACTCTGCATGAGGAATATCCCAACAATTTAAATTATAGACTCTGCTTCAGTTTAAAATCTGGAAAGCACCACCCACTTTATTTCTGCAGGTGATAAGTTTATAATAGTATGCAAAGAAACAAACTGAATGCAAGTTCACAGAGTTCACTGAGTTCACAGAGACTTCACAAGGAAGTGTAAATTCCAAGGCATAGGTTGCCACATGTCAGAAAATTCCAATGGCTTAAAGCTGCAGTTCTTTCCGTGGAAGAAAACATAGCTGATGATAATCAGTGCCGTGCCCATTTGGTCTAATCCTGCACCAGCGTATGATGGTGATGGCAATATCCTGGACGCATGCACTTGTTGGTGATGTCATAGTATGGTTATGTTTTGGTGTATACAAGATATTTGTGTGTAGGATGGATCTGCATGAACTCAGAATTGAAAACATCAGCCTCATACTGTATAACACGTAGTCCTTCTGAGTACACCAGGAGCCTGAATACACCAGCCAGCTTTGTCTCTTTGTGTGTACTTCACAACTCTAATAGGACCACACTGAATTACCTCCCTTTTCAAGTGACAGCCAACATGAAATAACACAAGATCATATTTTATTATGTGACACTACAATAATAGGTTATTTCACAGCAGTAATAACTTAAATGATTCTAACGCATATATTTTCACTCAAAGTGGTGAACAAACATTGCCGTGTAGCAAACATGAGAATGAAGCCAGCTGACAAGTATCCTACTCTGCTGTCGACAAGGTTCTTCTCTATACCAGCTAAATGCACCACCCAAATTATACAAATGACACCATGGTTGAAGTTGAGATAAACACTCTTGGACTGATTACATGTGAATACATGTGAATTAACTTGTTGCATTTTGTGGACAGAAAGTCAAGAGAAAATCCCTACCGAAAACTTTTTTTCTTACATCAGATTAAAAATCTTGGAAAGAAATCATCCATTTTTCTCTAAAACTCTCATTCTCATTTTGAGATTTGCTATATAAGTTTAAGCACCAAAACATAATGAAACAAGCATTTAGATCTATGCTTGCTTTCTTTACAGAAATCATTCTTTGAACAGCACCCAACTTATTCTTTACACTCAGGATCAAAAGTTTCAACATGCACCCATATTTGACCCAGATGTCAGAGAACTGTCCGATGCTGAAGGATAGAAAGTCTCGGGCTCTGGTTGCAGGAGGGGGTGTGATTCTTATGTTACTGCTGAAGAAACTGTACAGAGTTTATGCTGTCAGGAAATTAAAGGAAAAGGTGAAAGAAAGGCGCAAGGAACGCCAGGAAGAATTTGATGCTTTGGTTGAGAAATTACAAGAGGATGGTGTAAGTTTGAGTTTTCATTGTTTTAAAAGTTTTGAAATTTCATTCTTGGAGAATTCTTCGTAAGAGTATTTTTATTGGCATGGAATAATTTTACCTAACGTTTCAAAGATATTTGAATTATATACATGCACTGATTTTTGTGTTTGGATATACAGTTAACTTTATTACGCCGACATATATATTGCATATATATATACATTTTCAAACATTACTGTTTTTTGGCTGACTTCCTATGTGGCTATACCCAGAAAGGTCTCCTAGCAACCTGCAGATGATCATGGGTTTCCCCTTCACTCTGCTCGGGTTCCTCCCACCGTGATGCTTGTTACCATAGTATAAGTAAAATATTCTTGAGGGCGTTAAATGAATAAATATTGTTGTGTGGCATCGTTACTGAGATTTAATTATCAGTGTTGATATTGCTATTTAAATATTTACATCTATAAGATGTATAAATTTATAAAAGACTTCATATGGTAATAGGCATTTTACATTTAGTCAACCAATCAAATTTTTGGTAACCTATGCATTACAAGATGCATGATTTCCTGAGTAGCTAGTTTACAACTGATGCCTGTATTGCCCTGCATTGTACTGTTTTTTTTATTTTTGGCTTATATTTGATGTCCATACTACCATAAGTTCTCCTGTTTTCTAATTTGCTGCTCAGCTTACAATTGATGCCCGTAATTCCATAGGCTGTACTGTTTTCCTATTTGCTGTTTAGCTTACAGTTGACGCCCATAATTCCCTAGGCTGTACTGTTTTTCCTATTTGCTGTTTAGCTTACAATTGATGAACGTAATGCCATCATCAGTCTGACCTTGAAAGAACTACAGGAGAAGTTACGTAATGGAGATCTGACTGCACAGAGAGTGCTGAAAGCCTATGAGTCCAGGGTGAGGTCTCAAGCATGTTGAATACTTTCACTTGAGAAACAGCAAACCAACTTGTTTCCCTTATTTTGTTGTTCACCAGTTATTGAAAGGGAGACATACAACTGTATTATGTTATGTTGTCTGTCCATCCCTTTTTCAATGTGTTCACATGTCTGTCTTTGACAATTTTGTTTTTGCGTGTCATTCTTTAAACTTTAGGGATGTTATATGGTTATCTCTTGTGATTTTGTCATGCTTGGGATTACTTCTTTTGCTTGTTCATCCATCTGGATGGCGGTGCAAAATTGCAAATATTCGTTTTCATATGGTGTCTCTGGTATTACAGACAAATTGGTCTCAGATTATTTGATAGCACACCTTTGTAGTTTAGCCTGCTCTAATGTCAGGCCCATTTTTTTTTTTTTTTTTTAATTTTGGAAACTAACATGTATGGAGAACATAATAAAATTAAATGTCGCTTTCTTAAATAGGTAAAATGAGAGGCAGGTCTTGTGAACGCCATGCATAGCACATAGCACTCAGCTGGTGCATGTAAAAGCCCAGACATAATTTATTCATGATATAAATACATACATACATGTATATCAGTCATAATCAGGATGGAATATTGTCTGTGAAAGTGTTTCTTAAGTTCTGTAGTACTTAGCAGGTTAAAGTATGAACTTTCCAATTTTTCACTACTCACAAACATTGCATGAAATAAAACATACACTCCCTTCATTGTAGGCATTGCAAGTTCAGCAGTTTACAAACTGTGCTATTGGATTGATCAAGGAAGCTGAGGTGAGATAGTGGATCTCATTATTTTGAAGTAAAAACTATAAAAAAAATAGTGATAGATGCATGCAGTATTAGATCTGTTCTGGGTGTACTACAGTATTTTTCACAAATGGTCATAGCCTTTTATTCACAGAAATAAAATTCTCATTGCAAGGATTCAGGTTATGCTCAGGAATCTTTGTGCAAAAAGTAATCAGATATGACTTCCTTTAGGTTAAGATTGTGGTGGAAGTGAAGTCACTAGCTCATAAGTCCAAGTGCATAGATTATGTACATAAAATACACATTTCTGAAAACACAGAATTTAAGAATATTCTTGCATCTCATTGACAAGGAATACATTTGTTCCTTTTTATTACAAGCATATTAAAAATGCTCAGAAGTACAACCTTAAACCATGAACTTTGCTGAACACTTGAGTTGTTCTTTTTCATGTTGATTGAATTCCTCAGGTTCAATGTTGTATTCTTTCTTAAATTACACTAACAAATGTAACTTCCCCAAAAGTTTTCATCTCTCTATGCGGAAGAATAGTGGATTATGGTAAAATGACCTAACCAAGCCGGAATTAACTGATTTGTTGTAGGATTTAGCTAAGGCCTGTGATAACTCCTTCAGGAAGACTGGTATGCTACACGGTGTACCTGTCAGTCTGAAGGAAAACTACTGTCTTAAGGTAAGTCCAACGTGATGAATTGTGTTGGATATGAATGTGATATTGATGTCTCATCTGATGTTGGACCATTGACAGAAAAATTACCTGTATGATATTTACTTTAGTGCAGATATGACATAACTGGTAAAACCTGCAGAAAATAATAACTTATAGATGTGAATCTGTTTATATGGAAATATGACTCCATATTGTTGCTATAATGTTGCTCTTCTTACAGAGGCTTGTCTTAATTACAATGTACAAGGCATATATAAAGGTGTACATTTATAAAGTAGGAAAATAGCACACTTTTCTAAAGAGTGTACCAGTCTGTTTATCATTCAAAAATGAATTGCTGTGAACAAATGCACCACTTTTCCTGTAGTTTAACTTGTATGCTTTGTGCTGAACTTAATCAGTGAAAACTGTAGAGTATTAGGTGTTTAAATTCATTAGATACAAACCATTGATACCTGAATCACGACCATTCTTATCTGCACAGGGGTATGACACCACAGCAGGGATGTCTTGCCTTTTGGGTAATACCTTCCAGGAGGATGCTGTTATTGTCAAGGTGAGATTTAGACCATGAAATAAAATGTGTTGATGGAAGGCAGCAAATTTCTCATGATCCCGTGCGGTTGCACTAGTGTGGAGCAGGACCTTGAGTCATTGTTACATCAGAAATTGATTGTAGCTAGACATCTACGATGTTGCAGTGTATCGGTTTCTGTTGTACTGTCGTCCTCTCTTTAATGTGACATCATTAAGATGAGGGGGGAAAGGAACATTTGACGTCAGTAATATGACTGCTTATTGCAGACTTTGCATAGAACCGTATTTCTGTTAGTGTAGCTACTGAGGTGTTTAAATGAAGTACCTTTTGGATTTAAAGTGTAATAGATGTTAGATATGGCTCTCAGGTAGTTAGTGATGTTTGCCCAGAATCTGCTTGGTTAATGAAATATTCTTTATAATTGCACTGTAAAACAAATATCAGATAAATTAAGAAACACTACACCATGTTTTTGTTGAGGTTTCCAATACTTTTTAAATCTTCTGAGTGACCTATTTCTCCTGAAAGTCTGAGTATGCCATTGTTTTGTTCAATAAATGCACTTTAATACCTGTGTTTTTATCAGGTGCTGAAGGCTCAAGGTGCTGTACCTTTCATCAGGACTAATCTTCCACAGACCATGATGAGGTGAGGACATTGCTCCCAATAACCACGACTGCATGTGCATGTGTTATCACTTACCTCCATGATTTAACTGGGCACCACTTTTCAGCACCCTAAGGAAAGCCAGTCTGAGGGTGCTAAAACACTGTTGGAAATAAATATATGCTCTGAAGGGTTCAAATGAACACACCCTTCTGGCTGAGTGAATTATTCATCATGTATAAGAATGATGTAATAAGGTACATCTACATAAAGTTTATGAAATATCGATAGAACAGGAATAAGAGCTGAAATAAAATGCACAGAACAGTTTGCTTTGAAATCAGTGTTGGGGTTTGTCATTGACAAGGTCATTGAGTCATTGAATGTAGAAATAAGAGAAGGAATGTTAAAGGCGCAATTAATACATATAACTATATATACCGTCTTGTTAACTATGCATACATGTACTTCACCTCAAGTGTAGCATTTTTCAGATGACACATTTTGCTGCATTCTAATTGATTTATAAAACCTATAGGGCCACTTAAAAGTTTTTTGTGAAGCGTAATGTACTTCTTAACAGGAAGACGAGTGTTGTCATCAAAAGTATCATTTTAAGGCTTTCATATGCTTCTGAAATTTTGAAATTTGTACATGCTAAGCTTCAGGTGGTATACACTAATTGTTGTTTGCTTTTAGTGCTGAATGCAGTAATCCTATATATGGTGTTACTGTAAACCCACATGATGTCAGTCGGGGTCCTGGAGGGTCCTCAGGTGGTGAGGGGGCCCTGATTGCCTCTGAAGGCTCAATCCTGGGCTTTGGCTCGGACATTGGGGGTAGCATCCGCATCCCTGCTCACATGTGCGGCATCTACAGCTTAAAACCTACAAGACACAGGCTCAGGTACTCCCATTCTTATGTAACTAAGTATCTCAGTTATTTTGCCTTACTGTCCAGAATTTACATAAAAAGGAGATGATATCTTGAGGGTCTGGAATTTTCTTAAGGCCTCTTAAAACAGTTGAAATGTATTTCAAAGAGCATTGTCCCATCCTTGGCTTATCACGATGTTTGTCAGGTACCAGGCAAAGATTGTGGGTGTACTTTAGCCACTGTGATTTCATGAACCCACAGACTTGCCTGCAGTTGTACAAGTGAAAGTTCTTGAGAGCAGTGTGAAATATCAATGTATTTCAAGATGGGAAACACACAGTCAAGTTCCTCGTAGAACAGACAGACACCAAAACTGTAGAGGAAGTGATTACAAAACTTGGTAACATAAATGTTGGAGGAATTCTAACTTGAAAGATTTCATAATGTGGTGATGTTCAATACAATTTTGTTGTTGTGTTGTAGCTCAAAAGGAATCTTTGGACTCAATCAAGGACAAAACTTAAGTACGTACTCTTTGTGTACTAATCCATTGGTTTTCTGATTAAGGCGTACATGTATGCATACTGTCATTTACAAATCACGTCACAAGAAGTGATTTTAAACTATTCCAGAAAAATCCATATTGTCATATACTGATTTGTAATGCACACAGTACATATTGAGATTTGCATTAGAAACGAGAGACTAAAACTTAAGTTCATACAGTTACAGTCTGGAGTTCAACAACTTTAGTTGGTACATTCACAAAATGTTCTGAGTGCCTCAGCATGGCAACGTCTGTTAAATAATACCTCATTTTTGTCTTCTTTTTTTTTGATTAGTCCAGTCTTCCCCAGGTCCAATGGCAAATGATGTACACAGTCTCGCTGTTGCCATGGAAGCTCTTCTTACGCCGCTCATGTATGAACTGGATCCAGTACTTCCTCGAATGCCCTTTAACTCAAAGGTAAATTATAGTGGTCGGTGAGGATTTATGCTCTGTTGTCTTGATAAATGGTCATTTTCAGGGATAAATAATCATAGACATTATTACATAAAACAAGGAGTAGGTAAATGAACTACTAATTATTGTACTTGTTTTTTATCTTGGTAAATATTAGTAAAGGTAAGTAACACACACTTTATTTACAAAGATTTGAATATTTTGCTTATCTTGTTACAGATTTTGAAACTGTTCTTTTGTTCAATTCTGTGCCCAATTTAAACATGCTATAAAAATCCACACAATTGGGGTTTACTTTTATCATGAATATGGTCTCACATAAAATTACGTCACCAAAGTCATAAAAATTTACTAGTTTTAAAATTTAACATCCATTCCTTTTATCATTTGGGAGGACCTTTAACATGCCTTTAGCATTAACATTTTTCCTCTCTTTAGATATGGTTTACCACTGTTTACTTTGCAGGTTTACAGGAGTACAAACCCATTGAGAATTGGCTTTTTTCTGGACATAGGTACTGTACAACCCATTCCAGCTGTCTGTAGGGCTGTTCACCTGGCCAAGGAAGCCCTTGAACAGCAAGGCCACACAGTGAGCTGACTTGTACATATGAATATACAAAGATGAATATTCTTTCTTCAATTAGAAATGGATTGTGCCCTACATAGTGAACCTGGAGAGATTAGCTACATAATTATTCTTGCTGCTAAAATTTTGACCACAACAAAATGCTTATTTTTCTAGGTTGTGAGATTTCTGTTGATTATAGAAAGGTGTTTTGAAGTTTGGGTTATATCCTTGTGGAAAAAATGTAAGTTTCAGCTCTGAAAGTAGTATTTTATGGTATTTATTTGCCTCTAAAGATGCCTTTTTTTAAACAAAATTTGAGGTCATTTACAGTAATTCTTCTTGCTGCGTGTGAGGACTTGGCGAGAATAAGCTTGACAAAGGTAGAGCAGTCTAACGGTGGTTGAAGACCACTTGTCTTGCAGATTTCTGTGTCAGATTTGATAAAGTTTATCAATAACTTGCCAGTGTTTGGTGGTTTACCCAGGCACTCTGTTTTCCTCCACCCATCATATAAGTGAAAAGTTTTTGAGAATGAGAACAGTGAAGTAAAGAAACACATCCAGCTGTAACATTCAAATGCCAATATTGCAGACTGATTTATCTGCACGTGCTACTGAAAGAACATCAGAGGCTGATGTTATTGTCTTCCCTTAGCATATGTATTTTCTGGGGTACTATAAACATGGAATATTTCCATGTTAATTTCCCCATCCAAATAATGCAGTGGTGTTTTCAAATTAAGTTCTTTTTCATAATTTGTTTGAAAGCCTTAAGGAATTTATTTATTTATTTATTTGAGTGGTGTTTTACGCAGTACTCAAGAATATTTCATTTATACGATGGCGGCCAGCATTATGGTGGGAGGAAACCGAGCACAGCCGGGGGGAACCCAAGGCCATTCGCAAGTTGTTGGCAAACCTTATCACGTACAGCCAGAAAGGAAGCCAGCATGAGCTGGACTCTGAACTCGCAGCGACCACATCGGTGGGAGTCTTTTAGATCATTGCGCTGTTCTAGTGTGCTAACAGACTTAGGCCGTAGAGAAAAATTTCTTGTTAAATTTACTGAGCATCCTGTTTTAATGACAGCTCTGGATTGTGAATAGAATAATGTATTGCTGAAATTGTTTGAAAATATATTTCTTTTTTTTCTTGGCAGTTTGTTCAATTTGAGCCCCCATGTGTGGAAGATGCATTGTTCCGCCTTTTTGTTTCTGCTGTTTTCGGTGATCACGGTCACAGTTTCATGAGATACCTGTAAATGTTTATGTCAGCATATAATGTTTTTATATAATATGCTTAACATTAAACCTTGTCTTCAAACATTTGCAGGTGTAGTTGTTGTAGATTTGATAATTTAAGTGCATGTAATTTGCAGTATGTGTGGGAAACAGGCGTCATTTTATTTTACTTCATATGTCTTTGTTTAAATGAATTTCATGCTTTTATAAAGTACTTTTAAATTTGAAAACAGAACAGATGTAATAGTAAGAATGAGAGTAACAGGCCATTGATTCTGTACATAGATATGGTCTGCTGCTGCTCTGAAAATACCTGTTTTCATTGGATATTATTGCAGAATAAAAACCCTAAGAAATAAGTTCACAGGATTCATCTGTGAAAAAGTGACAAAATGTGATATAAATACTTTGGGACATTTGGTGACAGTCTGCTCTGTTTGCTGCAAACGCTGAGAAAATATGCAGACTGAGCTTCAGAATATTAAAATGTCTTGGGAATGTTTTATATCCAATGATATGGAGAAGCTCTATGAGAAAATGTATCAGAAATATAACAGATTAAATATTGTTTATGCCAGACTATGACATAGTCAGATTTTGTCTTGTTTTCCCAGAGAGGAAGAATCACTCAGAACTCATTCAGGGTACATTGCATTTTTCTTCTCAGAGACAGAGATTTATGGGATGTCTCGAGTCAGATGCTGTGGGCGACACTGTGGCTCCCTCGAAGTGTTAAGTGGATTCTGTCGACACTTGTGGGACTAGTGGTGAGTACATTTAACAGTGATTAATATGATCATAAACAACTGTCATACATATCACAATTTTGATTTGCTAATGAAGTATCAGATGACAGTACCTATTTTGCTAACCATAACAAGTTGTTGGGGAAATGTCTTTTAAGAACATTTACTCCAATATATATATGTACATGTGGTTTACAATGACTGGTTTCTGGGTATCATCATTTGATGGCGCTTCAGTCGTCTTTTTCGCCCAGTGATGTTTGAGTGTTAGGTTCAGTATTACTAATAAACTGTTCAGTCTGCACTTTAGATAGTTGCTGTGATGTAAAGACTGATCCATTCTCAACAGTCAGTCTAATTGTCATTTGTGAAGACTGTCAAACAACTGTGAGGGGAAGAATAGTGAAGAACCAGCAACTTAGCTCAAGTCACTTTTGAAAACTTCATAAATGGAAATTCTAATCAAAAGATAGCAAATATGCCTTTAAAAAAATGGAAAATAAATATTTATTGAAATCACCATTTAACATTTATGTTTCTTGATTCCATTAAAGTCACAGGGTGAAGTGGACTGGGCAGAAGTAGACAAAAACATGAATTTAGGTACTCAGGGTCTGAGTAGAGGTAGAGAAAGAAACTGGGTGTGGTAGAGTGAGTTGTGATAGACAAAATGAGTGTGTGACGTGGACAAAGCGTGGAACACAAAGTGACTGATTGGGTAAAGAAACACTGAATGGGGTACACTTAAAGTGATTTGGGCTGACAAAGTGAGTGGGCTGGGTAGACAAAGTGATTTACTGGGGATAGGCAAAGTGGATGGGTAGGGTTGACAAAGTGTGTGGGAGAGGTAGACACAGTTGGTGTGTGGGTTTCATTGTGCATGGAAGAGGTAGACAAAGTAGGATGTGCGGTTGACAAAGTGAGTGTGTGGGGTTGACAGAGTGCTTGGGAGAGGTAGACAAAGTGAGTGTGTGGGGTTGCCAGAGTGCTTGGGAGAGGTAGACAAAGTGAGTGTGTGGGGTTGACAGAGTGCTTGGGAGAGGTAGACAAAGTGAGTGTGTGGGGTTGACAGAGTGCTTGGGAGAGGTAGACAAAGTGAGTGTGTGGGGTTGACAGAGTGCTTGGGAGAGGTAGACAAAGTGAGTGTGTGGGGTTGACAGAGTGCAAGGGAGAGGTAGACAAAGTGAGTGTGTGGGGTTGACAGAGTGCAAGGGAGAGGTAGACAAAGTGAGTGTGTGGGGTTGACAGAGTGTAAGGGAGAGGTAGACAAAGTGAGTGTGTGGGGTTGACAGAGTGCTTGAGAGAGGTAGACAAAGTGAGTGTGTGGGGTTGACAGAGTGCAAGGGAGAGGTAGACAAAGTGAGTGTGTGGGGTTGACAGAGTGAGGCTGTGTGGTTGAAAAAGTGAATGTGTGGGGTTGACAAAGTGAGTGTGTGGGGTTTACAGAGTGCTTGGGAGAGGTAGACAAAATGAGTGTGTGGGGTTGACAAGGGATTAATGGATTACATATCTGATGCATGTGTGTCACGTTTTTCTTCTTATCTTTCAGAACCCTTCACTTGGCCAAGCGTTATGGTCCATGAACGGTGTAGAGTGAGTATATGGAAGGCTCCTTGTTCTATATGAATTTTGGTGCAGGTCGAGTACCACTCGAACCCCTTAAACTTATCATTGAAATGAAGACATTTAGGGTCTGTATCTAAAATTTTTGGCGGAATATTTTTGTATCATAGACAGCGCTTCTGACAACAGTGTGCATTGCTTGTCAGTTACTTATTTTTTCACCTGAGTCTGGCATTGTTTTCACATCTCTTAAGTCCAGTAATTCTGAGTTTGATGGTTATGTTACCGACATTATTTCTGTTTCAGCTCTGTGGCTGACTGGTGGAAGCTTACATTAGACCTAGAGGTAAGAGCCTAATGGTGGAACCTTTTGCACACAAAGTAATTCTGACCTTAGCTGTGTAGTCTTAAGTTTCTGCTTACATTTGTGATCATGATATGTGGGCAGACTGATAGCCTATTACTCATACATTGCAAGAAAACATTTGTCAGTTTTGCTGGAACTGGCACAGAGAAAGGTACCTCATTCATATGCATAATGTGTACCACGATGGGTTAAGAAATCATCCATCAGTACCTGATTTAAGTTATCAAATATTAAGCTGTTAGGATGGCTTAAGATGTGCAAAGTGGAACCTTGCAGGACCTACCTGTACATCTCAATTAATCAACAAAGACAACAGCTTCTTTCTCAATGGTGATCCAACAGATTCTGAGCCATGGACAGAAGAACCACTGTAAGTGAAATATTCTAGAGTAGCGTTATGGCATAAAACACTAATTAAATAAATAAGTGAATAAACCACATTGGTGGGAGACTGTGAACGGCCACCTTGAATTGTGATGGGTAAACTTATAAAGAGAGCCAGCATGCATCTCTCTGTTCATGTACTTCTGATCATAATCCTAATCTTCTGTTAGCTTGTTGTCAGAAGTTTGCTGCCAGATGAATGGCAGGTCTGCATGCTGATGAATGATGAGGAACTTTTACCCTGAGTGGAAACCTGCAAGACATTTTTTTCTGTAATTGTATGAAATATTGAGGATAGAGTATGACGTACACAATATGAGCTGTTGTATCATAGGTTGTATTAAAGAAGGTATTTTATATCAAAATAAATAACTTCTTTTAAAACTCCTTTGCTGATAATTAGTTTTTTATCTTTTTTTATGCTTGCAGAAATACAGGGAAACATTTATTGAGCGATGGCAGGAGTTGCGCCTTGATATGGTTCTCTCACCTGGGTTTGCTTACACAGCTGCACCTTCTGGTTTTGCAGCAGAGTTTGAAGGTGTGAACATTCTTAGAGTTCTTGAAAAATTACAATTATATATAAAGCTGCTAAAGCATCAGTGTCGGGGTTCAAGCCAGTATTTCCGGTCTGTGTCGTCACTTTGTGTTAACTAACTGGTGTCTTCATGCTTTAGTTCATGGATGACCTAAATAGAAAGTGTACATTTTTTGAAGCCATTAATACATTGCATGTACACTATTTAGCATGCATATAGATGTAAATGCCATGTGTAGTAAATCTGCCTGTGGACAATATCTGAAGCCCCGTAAGTCCTCTATTTATTAAAACGGCACAACAAATTTAGGCACACATATCGTACATATGTAGTGATTTGTACTGTGTGGTTTTCAGCTTTACGGCTGTAAAGTATTTCTGTAACATGACCTCCAAATATAGGGGAAGTTGCGATTTTTCACATTTAGTGATGAAGGTAGGTGTCATAGAAAAGAAATAAGATCAGATTTGTGATCAGGACATCAAACTATGTCAGGTAGCATACATATGATATTTGTACATTCATCCTAAACATGAATTCATTGTATATCCATTATATAGCACATAGATAAAAATGTGCCAAATACAGTAAATCGGCTTTTTGTAAACTTTTGAAGCCCTGTACATCCTGCATTTTTTATGACAAGATTTTCAGCACCCATACAATAGATATATAGCACTTTTCACTGAGTGATCTGGAGCTTTATAGCTTTAACCATCTACTCTCCTGGGACCTGCAAATATGAAGAAAATTGGGCTTTTTCGCACTTTGATTGCAGTGTCCAAAAGGACGTCAAACTACGTTGGTTGGTATATTTAAAAAACTCAAATTCGAATTTTTATTTTCACATAACATCACTTCCGGTTTTGGTTATTTGCTCAAACATTGCAGTCTTTTTCTGTTCAAATAATACAGAGGCAACAGTTGTTATTTGTGCAAAATTTCAGGTCAGTTGCATTTGGGGTTTGAAAGAAAATGCCTCTCAAAAGTTTTCTTGCCAACCCAATATGGCATCTAAGTTTCGTGACCGAGAACATTTAAACTTCGGTACACAAAAGGCAATCCCCAGGTCTACTACCTACCTAAGTTTTGTGCACTTCTGACTTTCCATTTTAGCCGCAGAACTTCTAAAATTTTGAAACTGGCAAAAGTGATGATTTTGTTTTGGTGTGTGCTACTGCCAGTTTACTGACGTCACTTCCAGTTATGTCTAATTTGTCTCCATGCCTTGGGATGATGTTAGGCCTTAAGACTGTGTTGCTAGCTTTATTTGTTATGGAGATTCACCTTTTTCTGGTTTTGGTGGCGTCACTTCTGGTTTTGATGGCGTTACTTCTGGTTTTGATGACGTCACTTCTGGTTTTGGTGGCGTCACTTCTGGTTTTCAAAATTTGCATATTCATTTCCCAAACTGCATCAGATCAAATAATTTCCTACAGTAAAATTTTTAACAGTTAGAAAATATGTTGAAAAAACGAGTGTTTTAGTCACATGACATAATTACCCAATAGCTGCCTTCTAGAATTTTCCAACAATCAAACTTTCCTTTTCAAACTTCAAGTGCACAGTTTTGGAGATACTAAATACCAAGTTTGAGAACAATCTGTTCGGACAATTTTGAGTAGAAAATTTTCAAAGTTTTTCATTAAAATTCAATATGGCTTCCAAGTCACATGAGCAAAAGTTTCCAAAAGTTTAGTGCAGATCTTAAGGTCTGTACAACAAACATACTGAGGTTTCATAACTGTGTGATTTGCCGTTTTTTTAAAAAACGCAGGACAAATTTGCTGAGAATAACAATAATCCAAACGAAAACAAAAGGGATTCAAGCCTGAATGGCTTGAACCTCTAATAATCTGAACCAAAACAAAAGGGATTCAGGCCTGAATGGCTTGAATCCCTAATAATTTTCTTAAATTTTATTTATTTATTTGATTGGTGTTTTACACCGTACTCAAGAATATTTCACTTATACGACGGCGGCCAGCATTATGGAGGGAAGAAACCAAGCAGAGCCCGGAGGAAATCGACGACCATCTGCAGGTTGCTGGAAGACCTTCCCATGTACGACTGGAGAGGAAGCCATCATGAGCTGGTTTTGAACTCACAGCAACAGCATTGGTTGGAGGCTTCGGGTCATTGTGCTGCGATAGAGCGCTAACCTACTTAGCCACATAGGCCCCAATATTCTTAAAATAATGTTTTTTAGAAAAATACTGCAAGAAGGATACAAGCAAACATTCAAACATTTTCTTCCAACTCTTTTTTTTTTGACCAGGGGGCACTTCTTACACCTCAATATACAATGTTCTGAACTTTCCGGCTGGCTCCATGCCTGTTACCAAAGTTTCAGCTGAAGACGAAGAGGACTTGCAGCAACATTATCGTCCCAGAAAGCATCATGAAAAGGTGTTACAGAAGGTAATTGAATTCATTTATTCACACTTGAATGCAAAATCAAAATTTGTCTTACTCGGACGTTCTCTGCACTAATTTGTCATGCTATATGATTGTGGATCTATCTGTCTTCCCCCGTTTGTTCATCCATTAGAAGCCAAGTCGGACTGTTTAAATGGAAGATTTTTTGATTGGTTTGTTGGGGATTAAGATTTCCATCTTCACTGAACATTGTGGAAAACAGCCAATCCATAATGTGATTATTGTTGTTTCTATTGATTGTTTCTGTTTCAGGTCATGATGGGTAGTCAAGGGATGCCTGTGAATGTCCAGTGTGTTGCTTTACCTTTTCAAGAGGAGCTTGTCCTGCGATTAATGAGAGACTTGGAAAAGGGTTTGACCAGCCGAAGTACTTCAGCCTGATATCATGTAAACATGATATATAGAGATTGCCATATTTGTGGCTCTCCAATTGATCTTTCTGGTATAAGTTGTTCAGCCAGATTCTTCCTGAAGATAAATATAGTGTATGAAAAAAAAAGAAAGATAATGTTCTTGTAAATTAGCATATCAACGGTAATGTTAAAGTCACTTCTTCAGGACTTTTGGCATTCAAGTTAAAAACAGATGTGAAAGAGTTGAGGAATTGGCTTTCTGTCTGTTAGCAACTTAAATGAGGATAATGATAGTCATTACTGAAGCTTTGATGTTTATAGTTGGATGTGTGGTCAAACTCTCCAAGTGTAAATCAACCAAGAAAGTTGGTCAAATCGTCCAAGATAAAGAGTCATATCCTCTGATACATAAATGTACGTACATGTAGGCCTATAAATTAGCAGGTGTTAAGTAAAGCATGATGCACTCAAAGTATTAACTGAAACCTGTCCTTGTGACAAGTGGAATGCATATCCCTCCTGATTGACAAATGAAAGACATCCGTAAGATCTTGCCAAATCTCTGCCGCAAAATCATAACTAACTTTCATGAATTTAAAAAGGAAGTTGCTGCATGGTTTTTTGTTTCGTTTTGTTTTGTTTTGTTTTTGTTAAAATGTCAAGGACATGTTTTCGACTTAACTCACTCATACCATTGCCTACTCCACTTCGAGTCCTCCCTTCTCTTCACTCCCACTCAACAGTTTTGTTTAACTTAATTAATTTGCCCCGGAAACATGTGTTCCAACAAAAGGAAAGTGCAGTCCACCCTTTGTTTAAGCTAACACCAATTCATCTTCATTCCACGTTGGTCTTAATGAGTTATCCACATCTGGAAATCTGAGCAACTTCAAGTGGAAATTACCATAGATATACATTGTTCTAAATGCTTCTGAAGTTAACATTTTGATACACTGGGTATATAAGCCATGATTTGGACTTCACATATTGTATACATATGACAATTTTTTATCAGTTTACCTGTAAAATTTGTCCCTGTAAAAAATAATTAATCAAGAATACATTCTGTAATTATCAGTCATGGATGATGTGACTCTATATCTTACATGATTTGGCCAACTTTCTCAGAGGATTTATCCAGAACGATTTTGCTGGTGGGTGTTTTGGCCTGTGTCCAACAATTGTGTGGTGCCCACACAATTAAGCAGACAAAGAATACACAGCTTTTCAATATCCTTAGAGCTGCAAGAAGGATTTAACTTCAGTAATTGCCGTCACCAAACTCAATGTCATAATTAGTTTATCTGGAATGTTGCAAGAAGATAGTTTTATTGATTTATTTAGCTTATTTTTTCTTAGTGGAACACTCAGACCTTAGTTTTATGGAATATTACTCAGGTTTTCATACAGAATCCATGTTAAACAGTTTTCAAGTTAAGAACAGCTGAACTAAAATTATTTTATTAAGCAAGATGTTTTGGTCACTTGGTCTTCACTAATACTCAGTTAAAAAAAAAATCTCGTAACAGAAACCCAATGGGTTGCCTAACTCAACAACATTTGAGGTTGTTAGCTTTTGCTTGGGTGCTGGATCTGTGAGTAATCATCTCAGTATATTTTGTGTGTTCATTATTGATTTTGTGCTTATTGACTTTGCTTATGAACAAGTATTTATTACTCAAGTGCTATTTATATATATATTAAGTTTGATATTATCAAGTGTCATGCTCATGTAGTTATTGTTTGCTTTTTTACTTGGAAAACTGGTGCCTGTGGGATTAGCAGTTGAGATTCTCTCTTTATTCTGCATCTAAAATGTTTTGTTTTTTGGGTGTTTTGTGCATGTTTTCCTTTTTATCCTTTTTCATGTACTCCTGGTTTTTGCTTTGCTTTTACAATACAGATGTAAACAGTAGTGATAAATGCAGTTTACAAAGCTACAACACATTTCTACCTGTTGTATGTATGGAATAACTTTAGCATATAAACATGATATTCATAGTTCGTAAGTATTGCGATGATATGGGAAAGTGGCAGTGTCTGCTAGATCTTGTTTAGCCTGGGTTGGGTGTATCCCAGAACTATACAAGATATATTCATGCATATGTTGATGTGTAGTCTAACACTTATTTGTATTTTGTTACGTTCAGGGCCAGGAGTATTGTAAGGTGTTTCTTTGACTTTTGTGGTTACATTGGGTGTATAATGAATATGAAATAGGTAAATCATGTGTTCATGTGTATGCTGTAGTTTTTTGTGTATTCAGAACTCAATCTTGACAGCTGTGTTTCACCCTTTTGCTCATAAGCCTGAAAACTGCCGGTTAGACTTTTTAGTTTAGGCCTGATTGGTGTATACACTGCAGAGACATGCACATTAATGTCTCTGTCTGTTTGTCTCTCTGTAACCAACTGTTGTTTGTTAACACAACACCTCCGACTATTTCCTTGGATTGTGTTGATTGCCTGCATGTACTGTTTGGTACCATCACACAACTAGTTTTCAAGTTATTCCTGTTTGAAGAGGGAATCTAGACTTGAAGAAAAGAAAAATGAGAGCTTGCACACACTTTTCCTCCTGGATCTTTTAACAGGTGTTTAGACTTTCTCTGTGTTGACTGTGCAGATAGTCCAAATGTTATCAAAGAATCATAAATTCAGTTAACTTGTTTGGTTAGCAAACACCATCATTTTTCCGCTGCTATAAACTGTGAACTCAAGGTTTCTCATCACTATTTCCTGTTTTCAAAAAAAGAATTTACTTATGTTATAAAACACCTAAAAAGGTGGCGTGAGTTATTCATATATTCCAATAACACAGCTGGTTCTGTTGACATCATTTGTTGCCTTGGTTTGCCTGTTAGCCATATGAACATGGGGGAATGACTTACAAAGCATTGTGTTCCTGGTTTCTCTAACATGGCATGTCCCATGGCCTCGTAAGAATTCCAGATGAAATGTTGATTAATATTTACCAAATATTTCAGAACAAACTGACTGTGGCAGTTTAGATCTGTTTCCAGCCCTCTTCCAAAATAACTAATATTATTTGTTGTCCTTTCTTCTAACTTATGTACACTCTTATATTACCTACAAGTCTTAAATACTCCTACTATAACGAATGTGTTCATTCATCTGTTTTTATATTAGTTGGTTTAAACAGGTTGCCTTTTTTTTTCAGTGATAGAATATTTTGTGAACATTTCCACCTGTGATATAGGCAATATCTTTGGGATGGTTATTGGCTGATTAATAAATGTCTTATTTTGTTCTACTGCTGTATTGTCAGAATGGTTTGTTTTCAGTTTATGACATACAGCATGTGTCTCAGTTCTAATATGTGATGTTGATATTGTGGATTCTGGTAGGTTTAAAAAAAAAGGAATATGGCAGATTTAATTCCTCAGTCTGTGCTGTTTTTGTGAGTTGAAATGTAAATGAAACCTGTGGGATTATTCATTTCTTGTTGTTTTTCTATGTCTTATTCATTATGTTGTTTTGTCCATGTATTTAGATATTATATGTTTAACATTTGAAAATGAATATTTACATTTACTTAAGTTTCCTGTGCCACACTTGTGTTGGATTTACTGTATTAACAGCCAGTGTATATGTACACGTGAGATTTAAGAGACATTTTAGTTTAATTTTAAGGACAGAATTCTTCACAATGATGTACACAATTTATCAAAAAGTAACACCTGACAGTAGTACAAAATACTCTGTTCATGTTATTAGTGAAATGGTTGTACTGATGGTTATGCATTATGTAATAAAGAGACAGAAAATATTTTACCAAACTGTGTTGTGAGCTTCATATTTTCTGCAGATATTCTATTTTGCTGTTGCCGTTATCTATCCTTTGCAAGTAACAGTATGTATATGCTGGTAACCGTGTTGTAGCCTGGTGACTAGTTATTAAACACAAATTCATGGATTTGCTACTGGTAGCTAAGCTGTTAATTGACTACCTTGGTCCTCGGGAGACTAAATAGAGTAGAGGTGTGCCATTCTGAGTGACCTAGAAGGTGATATATGATTAGTTTCCGCACAGGCCATTTTTCCCTGACAAGTGTATTGTGTTCATACTGTTGGTTACAACTATGTGTTTGCCGTTATCTGGCCAGCTGAAATGTGTTGTTATTTGCTATGTATACATCTAACACCAGACATAGGGTTGAAATGTACTTGTGTATGACGTATAGAAAGAATCAAAAGGCAAATAAGTAAACTCTCCAAGTCAGATTTTTTGACTTCAACCTGAAGATCTTCCTAGCTTCAATAATCAAGGTGTAAAATAGTATAAATCTGTTCATAACTCAATGCCTCAACTACCAACAATGTAGCACTGACCAATATCTTTTTTTCATAACGATGATGAAAATAATTTATGAATTATCTACATGCATATAATTTCTTTAATTACTATTATATTATTATTATTTTTTATGGAGGGAAGTGGAATGGACGAGTTACCCAACAGTGTTATCCCCCCTGATGCGCATCTGTAGAGGCGAGTATGGCTCGCGCCACTACATGCTGTTGTTGTATTGTGAATACAGGAATAGATGATTTTTCTCTGCGATCAATATCCCTCTATTATTTATATCCCGAAGAAATTACTTTCAACCAGCAGGCTCAGGCATGCCAGGAAACAGAGCCCCTGTTGATCACGGTAGGATATCAGTCCGTTATCTTTAAATTATTGTGACATATATGATAAAACGCTGTCAATTTATGACGTCAGATTAACGCCAACTGAATAATGGTAATAAATAAATAAATCAGTGAAATGAGATCGACATTGTAGTATTAAAGATGAAGGTAAGAGTTTTAAACACCGTCTGTTCCGTTGTCGACTAGCCTTGTGCTGTACTTTGCTAACCGCCTTGCAATTCCAGTACCGACAAACGCACATGTAGCAAGTGAAAGTCGCCTAATTTCTGATTGCAAATCTGTTCTGCTGTGTTCGAAACAATGTTTGCACACTTTAGGTCTCATTTGTGTTCATCTCGTTGAAGATATAAGAGGAACTTAACGAGGCTATAGCGAAAAGGTCGAGTGTTGTTACCTTAGCTCATGCAATTAGCATACTGTGATTAGGAATTAAGTAGGAGGTTATTAGGAATTGCCAGTCTGAAGAATGTCTACATGCCGACAGTATCTGTGTATAACATACAATGTTTGTGCTATAACGTGATGTCCCACTGGTAAAGTATACACATATTTATTAGGCTGTCAGACATAAAGCAGAAAGAATATACCTGTAAAGTAATAAATGCCTGTGCCTTAATAACACAAACTTTACAGAGTGGACTTTCTTCTCTCTTCAGCTGAATTCAGCATCATCTAAAATACATAAATTGGCATGCAGCAAAATTTTTAAATAGATTTTAATGTGTGAAACTTAAAGATTTGTAGCTTCAACATCTACATCTTTTATAACAAATCTCACAACGAGACCGTATGTATTTAAATTCACTGTTTTATTCACTGTAAATCGATCATTGAATGACACTGTATGGGTAGTAATAAGAGTTAATTCACAGGTGCTGATTTGCTTCTTTCCAAACTTTTCTCTCAAGATACCTGATTCTTAGTTTATTATTTCAGAACCTATGTTACTGTTGGAACAGATCAAAAGTGGCAATGGGGAAGGAGAACAAGGGCTCCAACACAATTCGTCGCAGAAAGAACAAACCGAGTGTAGAGGAGATAAGTAGAGCCCGAGAGAAGTGCCCATCCCCTACAGTTGTTGCTTCATCCCCAGAAGATGAAGGCAGCTACATGTTTAATGAGGAAGTTTTGGGTCCTTCGCCCCTCAAACAAATCATGTCCTCTGATCAACAGTTATTCCTGGGTCTTTTTGCCTTCCGAACTGTTAACGCTTTATTTGTGCAGACCTATTTTGTCCCTGATGAGTTCTGGCAGTCACAGGAAGTGGCTCACAAGATGGTGTTTGGGTGAGACAATCAGTCACATATTTTGTTCCAAGAAAAGTAAAACTAGTAAACTTTATGTTTTTCAGGCCTACAGGATGATGTGTGTTAAGCATATTTTTAGACAATTGTGAAAGTATGAGTCAGGGGGTTAGTGAACAAGAGTTTCTCAGTGAAGATCAAATATTAGTGGACTGAGTATATCAACTCTCTGTAAATAAAGTTTACTAATCAAAGACGATTAAATGTTTATCTACAAGTTCATAAATGAATTACACTGTTTGGGTAATGATTTCCTCTGATTTAATCCAAATGTTTTTAATCATGTGTGTCATTATAGGTATGGTTACCTGACATGGGAGTGGCGCTATGGTCTACGTGGTTACTTGTATCCAGGCATTTTTGCTGTTTTCTTTAAGATCTTGGCAGTGTTTGGTTTGGACAGTAGACTGATGCTGGTAAGACAAACAGTGTTAATGATGTAGCTATGATGTATTTTTCTTTTTTTTAAATTTGGTGTCTTCTTTCGCCACACTTGTAAAGATACTTTTACATATGGCAACAGTAACTTTAAAATGTGTAAAACATATCCATGTAAACCTGTATCCATTCCCAGAGTAAACTGAAAACTTAAAAAAAAAAACTGTTTTGTTTCCTTGCTTTGTGATTCGTGCTGAAGCTGCAATGGTATTTATATTCTGTGCAGGTATGATGACTAGTGTCTGCTTCTTTGTCTGCTTCTTCTGATTGTTGAGGCTTGAAAGAAGGAAGGAAATAATTTACATTCAACACTTTTTCTGTATGTATTTATCAGATTAAGATTCCTCGAATTGTCCAGGGATTTGGGGCTGCCTGTGGTGACCTGTTTCTGTACAAACTGTCCTGGCGGTTAAGTGACCATCCAACTGCCCAGTGGGCTCTCCTATGTCAGGTTCTGTCCTGGGTGACCCTTTACATGAGCACACGTACCCTTACCAACTCAATGGAGTCTGTCCTCAATGTAATGGCACTCTACTACTACCCCTGGCCAGGAAAACCTAGGTATGAAATTACATAAGCAAACTCCAAGGTTGTCTCCCGACAGTTGATGCAGAAGCTGTCCGAGGAATGACCCATTTCTTTACACAAATTTTCTAGGTGGTATTTTTGAAAAAGTGAAACTGTAATGAAGTTATTATTGCCATGACCTGTACAACAGCATATCAAAATTGCTCAAGTTTAATAAGCGTGATTCTTTTTTTGTGCAGATTTGGCTTGTGGAAGTTTTTGTCTCTGGCAGCCTTATCTGTTCTCATTCGCCCTACAGCAGCTGTGGTTTGGGTTCTGCTCTGCTCCTGGCATTTGCAACAACAGAACCAGAACCTCTGGCGACTGTTCAGGGTTTATATACTAGTGGGGTAAGTAGCAGTTTTTTTTTGTCGTAGTTAGTTAAGAACTATATTACATTTACTTGGGTGACACAAGTGAGGTAACATCGCAGCCTTTGACAAGGGCAGGCTTCATTCCAGGACTAGAAAAGAGAGCAAACGGTAAAAACAATGTTAAATAGTTACATTAATGCACGAAGCAGTCTAAATTTTAGTCAACTGGTAAGATATCCCACAATAAAGACACTGATATCATGAAAAACGATATGTACCATTTTGAAATTGCTTACAGTTGGACATAATTCGTACTTTACATTCTTGGAAAAAAGCTTCCTATTCACCACAGATTTAGTAACAATGCATACCATTACTCCTGTGGTGAACAGATACTACTAGCAACTGACTAACTGCCAAATTTGATACAACGTGTAACACAAGTTCTGTTGAAAGTAGCCTTATAGTTAAAGAAAAAAATACTAACTATCGAATGTGTTTTGGCATACAAAGAGAAAACAAATTAAAAAGTGATTTCAGCAGTAGCACTTGAGGGGCTTATATTGATTCCCAGTGTCCAACTCCTGTGTTAGTCATTATTTTAGCTCGAAGAGTATTCTTTGCACAGGACAGTCATGATGGGATACTTGTTCATTTCATAGGTGTAGAGTGACAAGTTTTCATGAGCCCAGTAGAAAGAGGTGGGTGTCAGGTCTTGGAAGATTGAATAAAGGAATATCCTGACTGGGAAATTAATCATGTTACCACATGTACTTTGCATGTGTTTGTAGTGTTGATGAACATAATATGCATTTTCCAAGGTTGAAGAAAGTCAGATTTTGTAGCTAAAATTTTAGAAAAGTGCATGCATTGGGCAGCAGGTCTAAATTGCTACCTGCCCCCTATCTCATTTGCCCTACTGTCACTCACCTGACAAGCCCTCTGACTTAAAATCCAACGTTTAAAAACTATTATAAGACTGTACAGTAATTCAAGTACACTGGAACTCATGTTTTTTTCTTTTTATAATTGGCCATGTTTTGCCAACGTTTCCATTCTAAGCTCCCGAGATCAAATGTAACGCCAGAGCATCTCGATTTGCCAAGGCTAAACCACTGGATATGTTTTTACAGGTCTGTTGCTCTGGCCTGCTCTGCTGTTGTTGATCGTCTGTGTTATGGTCATTGGGTGAATGTTCAGTATAACTTTATGGAATTCAATGTGCTGTCTGGTATGGGAAACTTCTATGGCTCTCACCCCTGGCACTGGTATCTCACCCAGGGTGTGCCTATCTTACTTACCACCCATCTGCTGCCCTTTACCCTTGGGGTCTGGTATGCAAGGAACAAGGTACTATTCTGGGTCATTCTCTGGACTATATTTACATACAGGTGAGAATAAGATTTACTAGCTGGAGTAATTTTTATGCAATCAAAAAATGTGTATTCAGTAGCGTATGCACAATTAAAAACTATTTATTTCATTTAATTGATCGAGGTTTAGCACCAAACTGAAGGATATTTCACTTTTATGAAACCAGTCAGTTTTATGGGTGGTGGACATTGGAGTCCCCGGAGTAAAACCACCTAACATTGACAAGCAACACATGTGCACACGTCTACATGTATGTTATGCACACATTTTCATGTGCAAAATGAGTTTGATGTAAGTATGTCATATTGGTGGAAGACAAGTGACCTCCATCTAACTACATATCAGATGACCAAAGTGGCCCTGTGGGAGCTGTCCAGTGCCACATACATGTATGGCCAATGATTGATTGATTGTACTTGCAATTGAAAGGCACCCATTACTTACTTAATTATCGTCATTCTTAGAGATCTTGTGATTTAAGGTGTGTTAATGTGCATTTGGAAGCTAGGATGATGGTATACTGGAAATAACAGTTTTATGGGTAGTGGACATTGGAGTCCCCGGAGTAAAACCACCTAACATTGACAAGCAACACATGTGCACACGTCTACATGTATGTTATGCACACATTTTCATGTGCAAAATGAGTTTGATGTAAGTATGTCATATTGGTGGAAGACAAGTGACCTCCATCTAACTACATATCAGATGACCAAAGTGGCCCTGTGGGAGCTGTCCAGTGCCACATACATGTATGGCCAATGATTGATTGATTGTACTTGCAATTGAAAGGCACCCATTACTTACTTAATTATCGTCATTCTTAGAGATCTTGTGATTTAAGGTGTGTTAATGTGCATTTGGAAGCTAGGATGATGGTATACTGGAAATACATAGGGTTCAGCACCAGAAGATATATTTCGTGACTTTTATTTGCTGCATTATACAGTTTATGGGGAGATTTTGTTTCACTTTCTAAACAAAACCTGTTGAACTGCTTCTTCTGTTATGCCTTTTTTCAGCTTCCTGGGCCATAAAGAATTTAGGTTCTTGTATTCATTGGTACCCATGGCAATGCACTACTGTGGAGTGTACTGCCAGTCAATCTGTGTATTACCACGAATTGATAGGAAGAAATTAAAACAACAGCAAGCCCAGTTTAGCTCAGAGGATCATGGTGATAGTGTTAATAACAAGGACTCAGATACAGAGAACAGTCCTCGAAGGATGCCAGATGGAACTAAGCCTCTTCCTGCTGAGTTACAGCAACAACAGAAACACAAATCCAACCTCATGAAAGCTAAATTGTTGACAGTGTTTCTGGCTGTTACAAATATACCAATGGCACTCTACTTCAGTCTCATCCATCAGCGGGGCACCATTGAAGTTATGCGTTACCTCTACCACCAGGGGGAGGCACAAAAAATAGACGTTATGTTTCTCATGCCATGCCATTCAACACCATATTACAGGTACAGAAGTAATTTGCTCATCACAGTATGACTGAAATATTGCCGAAGTTACGTTATGCCAAAATCATTCATTCAGATTTAATTCTTCAAACTTTGTGCATGTTTGCAAGCATATTCTGAAGGCATTATTGTATGTACACTGATAAGGGTATACTTTTTGTGAAACCCTGAAACTCAACGATCCAACCAATGAAGTTTTTTGTCAGAAATCAGGTTTTAAAGGTGCATAATATAAATGCATGGAACTTTTTTTTGTAATATGTGAAAAAGTTCAGGAATAAGGGTAATGCGTTTGCACATCTTTTGATAAAATCTGTTTTCAGATACTACAATCTTGCATATAATTCCATCGGTAATATTTTCGTGCCCGCCTTCATATAAGTGAAATACTCTTGAGAAGTGTGTAAAACACCAATCAACTGAATAAATTACATAAAATTTTCATACATTTCTGGTGTTGCATGTATATTAAATCTATGGAGGAGTGGAGGTCTATGTATGGTGATAGTGTGTTCAACATATGGTGCATTTTTTAATTTTTGTCACTGTTTTATTCCAGCTACCTTCATTTAAACCAAAGTATGAGGTTTTTGACGTGTGAACCAAACTTGGGACGCCTGGAAAATTACACAGATGAAGCTGACATTTTCTTTAACAATCCAGAAAAATGGTTGAATCAGGAATATGCCATAGGAAATTTTTCTCTTCCTACCCATTTTGTCTATTTTGACAGTTTGATACCAGACATTCAGGGATTTTTATCAAAACATAAATATGTGAGAAAAATTAAGCTGTTCCACACACATTTGCCAGAAGGTCGAGTGGGATCCAAAGTCCTGGTGAGTGTATTGAATAAAAAGATCAAACCTAAGAGATGATATTTATCACAGGCAGTAAAGGTTGTATTACAATGTAGTTGTGTGTGTATATAATTCAGTGAATGAACCTTGAGTGCAGACAAGGATTTCATGGTCATGAAAGGAATATCTGTGGAAGCAATTTTAAGAAACGTATGCATTTACAAAAAATCTTATCACAAGAACAGTATTGTTATTTAACTTAACAAAAATGCATAGGTTATATCTGATATTTGCCTCAGGTTATAATACTGGTGACAGGATCTTTATTTTGAGAGTCATATTGCCTTGTAAATGTGATTGATGCATTTCCAAGTTTTAACATTGTGATGGTACACTGATTGTCAAGACAGATGTTTGCATCATATACATAATCATGTACAATGTACTTATAGGAAAGGTTTTCAGTCAGTTTTAAAGCTAAAGCATGTTCTGTCATGTCCATTATTTTTCATTCATATGAATGATTCCCTGTATGATCATGCCATGCTTTTTTACTGTGTTTCACTTCAACATCAAACAAATATTCATCTTATGTAATAAAACCCAGAGTAGTGTATTGTAATGTACCTCACCCCAAGCCATGTAAACACGCTCCAAGAGAAATGACACATTAGAGCACTTATTCTTGAGCACTTATTGTCATCTACACCACTAATTAGTGATAACCTCAGCTGTCACTTTATGGCTAGTATAACATTAAACTTAAATAGCATCTTTGGTGTCAAAGGTTCTGTGTGTTAATGGCACGGTAAAATGATAAAGATTGAAATAATCTGAATGGACTTCCTTAATTGTAAAACAAAAAAAAATTGCAGTCTATCAAATTCAATGTTGTACATTTCTGCAAAGAATACGGAAACAAATTTTTCTATCTTTTCTACTTTGTCCTGGTGTGACGTCACACACAAACACGATGTCACCATGTGCTGACTTGTTTCCATAAATGGAGATGCCCTTTCAAACACTTTTGTAGTCACCCCGGCACAAATGCCTTAGGCAGAGTCACATCTGCCAGATCCTATGCCATATAAGGAATGTTATTATGTCATGCCATGACAATTTCACAAACAGAGCGAAAGATATTGTTTCTTCATTGAAAGTCCTCATGAATAGTGTTGAGTTTGTTCTGTAAGATTTCCTTGATATTTTAATATTTCTACCAACATTCTAAACCAGAATGGCACTTTAATCTATACTCAGTGTGAGATGTGTAGATGCTTGATATACTTTCCTTATCACTGAAGTAAGTATATTAAATGTATATCTGAAGTCGCATTGTGTCATTGTATAAGTTGAGCCATAGATAACTTTCTGGCATGTAATACATGTATATTATTCCTGCATAAAAAGAGCATTGTTTCCAGAGCAAAAATGTGTTCGGCTTGCATAATAATGTGACCCCTAATCTTTTAAACTCATAAAAGCTTATGGACTCTTTAACATTGTACGTGGTATATTTTGTCCAACCCAAAAGAAAACTGCCAGAATCAGGTTAGTAGCGTGCACATCAGTAATTTAACTGTCTTAGGAATTTTATGACTTTCTTTACATCTTCATCCCCACGTAAATAGAAATACATGAAATTTCCAGGAAGCTGTGGTAAATATCACTGCGTTTATGAACACCTTGTAGCAAATTTAAGTTTTGTTAGGTGTTTAGGTTTTAACTGTCCTGAAGGATTTAATGAAATATTGTCGATGAAACGTACCGACTCTGTGGATAAAAACTAATGGACATGTGGTAATGATGTAATATGTGTATGTCAATGCTAAGGATATTTCCTTGACGCCTCTTGTCACTGGATTTTCTAGATGCTTAATTTACACACTTGTATGATCTTACAATATGGAATAGATTTGTTAGATTTCACAAAATTCTCATTTAGGCCTACACCAGATTGGATTGTAACTACGTTTCTGTTCTGCAGAATAAAGCAAAGAATTCAAGGATTTTTATTGACCAACTGATATGAATTTAATTTTGTGGCTCCATTTTCTTGATGTGTCATTATCATCCTTGTTGATAATGAATTCTTTCTTATTATTTTGTGATGTCATACTCAAGAATTTTTCACTAATATGGTGGTGATGAGTTATTAGAAAGTGGAATGTCTCACGGAGCCACCATCTCTTTGGAAAGTTACTGACAAACTTTCCCACGAGTGCAATACAGATATGCTCACCATACTGGTGGAAGACAACTGGTCTGCAATGAACATTACACTATCCAAACAGCCAAACGTATATCATTAACTGCTTATTGTCACCTTACTCCACAAACAGAATTGGGAATCTACAAAATCCCTTTCAAGGCTGGGTTTAAACCTACACCTTGTGTGTCCTAACAATTCTAAAGTAAATGGCTTAACCACTCAGCCAAAGCCCACTCCTTAATGATAGTGGCATGCATTTTGTCTGTTTATATTTTATGAAGATCCAATACTACTTGTATGCCTGTAATGATATTTTGCCTAGAACAAGTCTGTGCAAGAGTACAAAATGCATTTTCAATGTATGTGATTATATCTCTCTAACTTTGCTTACAGCATCTTTGAATAAATACAAAGGTTGGTT
Organism: Acanthopleura granulata; assembly: GCA_016165875.1. NCBI lineage: Eukaryota > Metazoa > Mollusca > Polyplacophora > Chitonida > Chitonidae > Acanthopleura > Acanthopleura granulata. Next base: position 18,258,462 of record JABBOT010000004.1, read on the forward strand.
GATGTGTGTATGGCACTGAGGCATGTTTGGCGAGATTAAAGTTTGTTTATACATGTATGTAAGCTTCATTGTGTCGTTTGTTTCGCTCAAAGTCCCATTTATTGCCATAAGATGCGATAATTTTTAGTTTCACTGAATGAAAATTTCAAAACATTGGTCATTAGAAAGAAGAATTTATGGTCAATATCAATAATTCTGGAATATTGGGCTCTTCTAATGATAAGCAGTCTTCTACTCACCTCTAAGAATTTGCTGACAAACTTACCCATGTGTAATATATAGATCATGCGCAACGTGGGTGCTCCTGGGCCAGTGGCCTATTGTCACTAATCTGGTCAAGACCCGATGACCAATGAGGACAGTAAAATCCATAAATTCCCTGCCCAAGGCTGACTGAACTAGCATCTCTCGCGTACTTGCCAATGCAAGACATGCATCTTGTTTAAATATTAAATAATTTAATTTCTTCATATGATTGTTTAATGCCATATTCAAGAATTTTTCACACAAATAATGGCTATCAGGTTTATAGGGGAAGAACATCAGAGTACTTGGCATAACCCACCGACTCTAAATTAAGTTATTGACAAGCTTTCCCACTTATGATGTATTGATTTGCATGTTGTACTGGCGCAAGACATGGTGGCCGTCTTATGGCCACCGATGTCCGATAAATAGTGAGTGTAGGAGAATTGTTGAGATACAAGATTTAGCAACTTTCAGACACTGGATATAAGAATTCTGTATAAATTGCTATATTAACGGAAGAGCTGTGTATTCTTTAAGAATGTCTGGTATGTCCAAGAAATGAATTCTAGGCATAAAATTTCGACCCATTATTTTGCGAATGGCAAGTCCACAAAGGTGTTTCAAGGTTTGTGGATTGCTTGAGAAGTTGATCAACCACTGGCACAAATGTCTATCTGCCTTAAGAACTGCAGGAAAATTTCTACTTCTAAGCCATTCATGAATCCTAAGGTCCACACCAATGGACAAGATCAGTGTAAGAAAATCCTCTTGGGCTCTCATCACTGCCATTAAGAATGGAGAGCTACCATCTACTGAAACTGTGTTCACATTTGCATTGGCACTTGCGAGACATTTTGCCACTTCATATCTATCATGAAACACTGTCAGGTGGAAAGCTGTATATCCATTGGTATTTTGAAAGTTAATGTCTGCGCCAAAGTTGAGTAATTCTTGTACAATACTGACATGTCCACAGCTGGCAGCAATGTGAAGGGCTGTTTCCATGTGAATGGTAGCCTGATCAACTAAAGCCTCACCTTGAAGAAGACAAGTTACAATACTGTGATAGCCATAGCACACTGCTGAGTGCAGAGCTGTCCATCCGTCTTTATCTCCAAGGTTGATGTTGGCTCCATTGTCTATAAGGAGCTTGCTCATTTGCTCATACCCTAGACAGGTAGCAACATGTAATGGGGTGAATCCATCACTTTGCATTACATTCACACTGCCTCCTGCTTGTAAGAGGAACTTTGCTATTGCCGTGTGCCCTTCAGCCGATGCCCAATGAAGAGGTGTTCTCTGCTCCCCATCACGGTCATCCACACCAACCCCGGCCTCTAGGAGAATCTTCAGACAATCCATGTCTTTGTTACAGGTAGCCATGTGAATGGGAGATCGTTGCCAGGGGACATCATCAGGGTAAGAACGTGCTGGGTTGAATCCGTGCTCCAGGAGAACCCTTAAAATGTCAGATTGACCTTCCTGCACAGCAAAGTTCACAGGTTCAGGAGTCATTGCCCACAGATGTGGCTGAAAACCTTCTTGCAATATGTCGATAACCATCTTTACATCATAACATCCAATGGCCTTGAGCAAGGCTTCTTCATGATTTGATTCTCCCATTCTGTAAATACAAATAAAACATTCAAACGTTCCAGTGTGTGGACCATTCTTACTTTCAGTACATTATATCTCAATTTTAATGTTAATATTTTAATATATGCTATCAACAAAATTTACATGTAAAAGCTAAGCTTTACAGTGTACTCCACAGTTTATCAGCACTTGTTTTGATGCCATTACCAATGTTCTGATGAGACATAAAAACAACTGAAATTAAGTCCCTTCTAAATTTTGGTACGCTAAACCCGCTTTGTGCAATATCATAGGAATGCAGGAATGAAAAATTTGTACATCACTCATTTCGTTTGCAAATCCTGTCCTTATGTCAAACTCGCCACAACAAGCACCTTGCACATTTAACTGGTACATTTTCTATGCTGTAGTAGACTGGTACCTTTTTTTCTGAAACTTAACCAGTAAAATTTTCGCTTTTGTTTTTTTCAAAATCTATAAAACATTTTATGCCCATCACATTCAAGCGCGTCTACAAAGGGTTTATGTTGAATATATTTCATGAAAATGAAAGATTCGTCGACCACTGTTGCTTTGGATTATGAACAGGAAGTAAACTAGCTCTGGTTGGTTGGCGTTACCCAACAGAAATACTTGTTGCATGTCATCTTCGGGAACTTCTCACTGGACAACTGCTTACTTTACACAACACGTACTGAAGTTGTTAATTATTACTGGGTGGATTCTTCATCGTGCGGATGGCATACAAGGGCTGCCAAGGGTAATAATTTGTGGTTCAACTGTGTTAAAATATATAGGCCAAGTCTTCCAGTATAGGTGAATATCATTATGTATACCAGTTAGTAGTTTATAACGGTGATTGCTGCAAAGTTGTTCTCCCAGTTTCACATGGAGTTTTGTTGATCGTGTTTCGTGGCATTGACCATTTGATTTAGTGACAACTCAGTATTCATCCCTGAGCTTACAGTTTAAGCTATATTTAAACCAGAAACAAAGGGCTGCTTTGTATGGATCGGGTCCATCTGAATAAGCCGAAGTGGCTGTTTGATTAACGCATTTTCTGCGAGACATGAGTGGGTGCTCTCGCAAACTGAAGCAAAATAAAGCAAAAAAGACATAATTTCCGGTAGTCGGTACAACAACATTATAAGTCTTAGATGGTGGCCCACCACAATTAATTTCCCATTTACTTACATGTTAACATTTGGCCTCACAGCACTGTCCCTAAATCTGCAATCCCTAAACCCTCGAGGCATCATAGTCCTTGTCCCCTGAGAAAACTCCAGTCAAATTCCTCATAGGGCATGACCGATGAAAATTTTAGCATGTTTAACAAATAGCTGACAGGGGTCAAGCCCACCCAGTGACAGATCAGTGAACTCTGATTTATCACTACTTTTGCCTTGTGTGTATCCGCTTCCATTGCCTTAAAAAAACATAAATGTATATGTGGAATGAAACTTTGAAGCCTCTACTACAAATGATACCACCCATCAGGCAGAAAAAATAAAGAAGGGCAGCCCAGGGGAGCAAAAGACATTATCTCTAGAAATGGAAAGGATCTAGCTTCGTCCCTCCCTACCCGGAAGCATTCATTGTTCTGTGCCACCAGCGACTACAGGAAATCACGTTTGTTAGCCTTAGCTCCCACTCATGCCTCGTCCAAACAGTTTTAGTCTTGTGAGACAGCTCCAATGACGATTCGACTTATATTTCATAAATTGTTGTTCAGAGTGCTCATTGTATTCAGTACCTAGGAAAAGAATTTGCAGTGAGTCTGCAAATTATGTGTACTACTAATTTACTCCTTGTTTGAATGCCTCAACCAGCTAACAGAATGGAACAAAGAAGTGATGATCTTTCACATGACAAAAATTTATAAATAAAGGTGTATACAGGTCTTCGTTTTTCATTTTAAGCCTTTGTGTTTTTACCACACTCATAACTGAACCACAGGAGAGCAAAAACCTAAATTCAGGAAATAGGCTGTACATTTACACTTTTATAAATCTAAAATCCAGCATAAATAGCATGCCTAAATGTTATGTCAGGCGTGTGAAGATGGGGGAATAGGATGGCACACCTGAAAACTGAAGGCCTTCATATAAGTCTTGAAATGTACATGTTTCACTCTTTAATTCAGTGTTAATCTTGCCTAAAATTCACATTACTGTATAGCAGGTTTTATTCCCCTCATGTAGCTGCAGCTTGCTAAGAGGCCTGTATGTGACATATATAAGATAATTTAGATAATTTAGTTTATCTTCTCTACCTGAAAACCATGTTAAGCCAAGGGGACACAGTGTGAAATTATGGTGACTGATATTAAGCTGTCTATTTCATTTGTGCATGGCTCCTGTAAATAATTTCTATACATTCAACCTGGCCTTTCAGTTATCCTCAAAGCAATTAACATGAAAGCCTGATTTCAAAGATCCTCACATAATTTTATCACAGCACCAAATTACATAGAGTGGACTAGAATCTTAGCAGAACTTAGTGGAGATACTTAAGCTATGTTTTCAGTTATAATTAATTGGAACTTACATGTATTGTGAATCATTTAGCAGTTGAGAAAAATTGTGATGACATTATCTGTAGTGAGTTGCTAACCCATATTGTTGTAACTCCTCACATTGTGAAGTATTTTATGTACAGCTGAGAGGGTAGATTTGCAAGGACATGTAATTTTTCATTGAACAGGGCCTCAATTTATTGAGTAAATCTATTTTTGGTCAGGTTTTCTGTTCTTGTAGAGAAGTTCAGATACATTTGTAATACATAAATAGATTTACTTTATGTGACATCTTTTATATTATATAGGTTTGACCCAGACTCAGAATTGTCTGAGATCCTGACCAAGCTTTGGGAACTGGACGCCAACAAATGTATACCGGGAGAACACTATAAGATAGACCTTCAAGGTAGACATAACATTTGAGCAGTTTATCAGAAAGGCTATTTTTGTTAAATACATCGTCACAGATCCACAAATTAATATTCATTGTATACCATGAACTGTATACACAAAATAAGAAAAAGTGCAGAAAGTAATTTGCGAGCAGCCCTCTTGGCCAGCTGAGTGACACCATGGCACAGAAGATACATTATTACAGCTATAATAAAACAAGATTTGTCTTCTACTGCTCATAGGGTACTAAGGCACTTGATTATGATGTTGGTCTAATCTTTTTCAGGCTATGTTACAAACACTCGAGCAGTTGGTAGAGATCGGGCGCGATACACACTGTTTGAATGGGTTGATGAGAGTGTGTTTGAAAGACCAACATATAAAGGTACACAGTCCACAAAGTCCTTGATTTTTTTATACACCAGCCAGTAGTTGTTTCCCATATTCAATTTTGACTTTTGATGGATACTTAGGTAAAGATGAGGCAATGTGTCCTGACTCACATTTGGCCATTTTTATGGTTGCCATGGTAACCAGATTGCCATTATCATTACATATACTGTATAAATAGATATGATTTTGTGTCAATTCTACAACTGTGGTAAACAGGTCACCTTTTTCTCTATATACTCCCTACTGTATTAATAGATTTGACTTGTTTTCCAGGCTACTACTCGAGTTGTTTTTCAAGTGCAGTTTTAATTTTTGGTGGATATGTAGATACACATATGCCGAGATGTTCATTTCCATGGTTGCCATGGTAACCAGATCACCATTTTCTCTGTATATACTATATTAATAGATTTGACTTCGTGTCTGTGCTACAGCTCCAGTTGTTTTCCCAGTACAATTTTAAGTTTTGGTGGATATGTAGATACACAGATGATGAGGTGTTGTGACTCTTTATGTGTCTATTTCTAACTGTACTCTATAGTTAGTTATGAACATTGTGTGTGGGCCATATTTAGTTTTAATTCTTGTTGGATGCTGAGATACAGTCAAGACAATGTGTCATGAATCACATTTGTCAATTTTCATCGTTTCTGTGGTAACCATATTGCCCTTATCCTTTTGTGTACTATATAAGTAGATACAACAACTTCAGTTGTTTTGAATGTGGAGCTTTAATGGTTTTTGGATTGATACGATACAGATGTAACGATGACTCGCAACTCACATTTGTTCAATTTCTCTGATAGCTATGGTAAATAGATCACCATTTTCCCATTATTATAGCGCATTATACATGCGCTATATTAATAGATATGACTTGATGGTGTTGATGAATGCTGGCTACAAGTGAAATTGTTTTCCATATTCAATTTTAATTCTTTGTGATTTTCACTGTTGCCATGGTGACAGTATTGCCATTATCATACATGCAGTGCTTTATAAATGGATATGATTTTCATGTCAGGGCTAGGATTTTCCGCACACAGTTTCAGTTTTTGGCTGATACACAGATACATAGATACACAGATGTTGATGTGTCATGTGTCCATTTTCTGTTCTTGGTGGATACTGAGGTGACAAACAGAGATGATGGCTGCCATGATAATTAGTGTCCCACCACAAAACCTTGTAACAGGATGAGAACTGTAATTTACATACACATATTTTTGAAACCCTTTCTTTCCCAGCTCATTGTTTTATGTGTCCTTTTCATCAAAACCATGAAGTACTTTTCCTAACAATTTAAATTCATCACAATGGTGCTGCTGTTCATTTGTTCGTGCATATATTGTGTTCACCTAACTCTTGTTATGTATTGTTAGATGGTGTTTGGTATATAGTATACTCCAGTTTCTATCTTGCACATGTACATTGTGGTGTGTCAGATGATAGAGCATATCCATTATACTCATCTATCTTGTCACAAGAGAGCAGAAAATTTTTCTGATTGAAAAAGGTATGGAGAGTTTATCAAGTAGGGTTACTGTGTTCAAATATTTTGATCTTTACAGCTTTCAGAGCTCTGTTGGACAACTATGAAAGTGAGCTGGGAAAGGCAGAAAAAGTGACACCAGAAGAATGGCGGGAGAACTGGGAATTCCTTGATGCAGTTATGGAGACAGATGTTATGAAGGAAGCTCACAATTACCTGGTTGAAAAAGGTGTGGCGCCTGCTGACACCGAGTCCTTCAAAGAGCTTCTTGATGATATATGGTTCAGGTTAATTCGGAGAACTAAAGGAGACAGGTATATTTTGAAGCAGATTTTCAGTTTACATATGCTTTTTTGTAAAAGAAGATTCTAATGGTAGTAATCAGTTGAAACAGTTAAAATATTGTTTTTCTAATATCATCATTAAGGTTTGTTAATATTTAATAAACGTATGAAGAATTAGAACAAAGGCTGTACGACACATGCTATGCATTTTGGCAGACTATATTTCAGCTCTACAACCTTGGATTAGAATTCCTCTCAGAAAGTTTTTCCCTTAATTATTTTATGACAGGGCTACAAGTATAGTGGATTTACAGGTGATGCCAGTTCAACAGAGATACAATAAGGATAAGCATTGATCGTTGTCTGAAAGCTGTTACTGAGTAGAGATATTTGTTCACTGCTATCCTTAATGTGAGGGGGTTGGTCGTGTAACTGGCAAAATGCAATGGGTTATTGCGGGTATTCCAATTAAGTGCCAATCAATCACTGTGTAGGTACAAAAGATGTATTGCGCCACAAAGTGTTGTTCTAATTTTTGTAAACAACAGTTTGAAGATGGACTGGATTACAGTAGGATCTGGCTTAAAATTTCCAGTACCCATGTTTCATGTCTGGTTTTGCTTTAGGGATTTTGACTCCAGCAGCTTTGAGCATGTCTTTGTGGGTGAAAGCCGTGGTCATGAAGTTGTCGGCCTTCACAACTGGATCCAGTTTTATCTACAGGAAAAGCTTGGTGCAATTGATTATCATGGTTACTTCCGAAGAGAAACGGTATGTTCATTGTGGGACATCAACTTCTAGATGTAGCAGGGCACTGCAGAATTGCGTTGTAATAGGACTTTAGATTATATTAATTTGGGTCCTGACTTTTGGCTAAATCCAAAATGTAAAGGGTCAGTGTATCTGCTCATCTAAAAGTTTGACCAAGCATGGCATAATTGTCCACTTATACCTAAGCTACAAACTTACTGATTTCAGGCTTTGTGTAGACAAGAGAAAGCATGTTTGTTCATTCATACATCAGCGTAAAGCCTTGTGTGTCAGCTTTGGAATGAATGCTGGTTGGTTGGGGTTGGAATATTTTTGTGTGTTTTATTTAAAGTTACTTAAAGTCAGGGCTTATGGTGAAAATATTGAAGGTCTGTACCTTGCTCAGTATATTAGGTATAAATAGCGTTCAGACAATTCTGCCACCTATGACTTCGACTAGCCTTTTAACTAACTACACGATGCATTACTTGAGATGTTTTACTCAACAAAATCTGTAATAGAGAGCTGCTCAGTGTGGCCTCAAGCGCAACACCAGAGGAATTTTATAATACTATAGAAAATATGCAGTCAGTGTGTGTACATTTTTCTCTTGCAGTTGCGGGATGACGAGGTACCACGGTTAATGGCGCTTCAGTTTACCTGGAAGGAGGGGGATGACCCTGAGAGGGGCAAGCCCATGACCAGCATGTTCCTGGGTACCAGTCCAGAGTTTGAGATTGCTGCCTACACTCTGTGTCGACTCCTGGACAAGACGTCCAAAATTGATGTTCAACTGGGAGAGTATGAGGCTCAGGTGGTTGTATACAGACTGGGGCAGGGTATTGGAACTGCCTATATTGGAGGTGCAAGGGTATAAGTCAGTGCCTAAAGGCATGGAGAAGGCAATTCTTAGTATTGTGTGTAGACACTGCTTGTTGTATGGCTGTTACGATGAAATTACCCGTCAAAACCATGTCATATATGATCTATTGGGCGTCTGGCAGCTATGACAACCTGATATAATTTTGTGTGTACTTTTTGAGATCAGCCCATGGACTTAATATCAGGGCTTCTACATGAGTAAATTTATGGTTTACACTGCCCATTTTTATAAACTTGAGTTAACATTTCTTGACCAGATCATCTTGGCTATGCACCAGCTAGTAAACCATGTTAAAAGCATTCAGGATTACAGCACACAGTCACTTGATACTCTGTTACCAATACAAATCTTGGGTTCAAGCCAGGCACTTGCAAATTTGTCAAGTTTATGTTTCAGCAGTGGTATTAGCCTTTGTATATGCTGCATTTTGTACTAAAGTACATCATAAAACATATGAAAATCAATCAGTTACTAGTACATCTCTGCACATCTAGAAGACGGATGGTTTCTGGTAGTTCACTGGCTGTGCAATAGTAAGTGGGAAGCACATACATGTACTTGTTTTTTCTGTGGCAATAATGCAGCTGAACTGCACTGCACATAATTTTTGTTGCTGGTATTTCATGTATCAAAGTTTTTTACTCACTCTGTCGGACTGGGGCATTAATAATTTGTTTTATTTGCATATTTTAATACCTGTGCTCTGGAAAGATTTCTTGCCAGTGCTTGTTATGTTACATGAATTAGTTGAGAATATAGAAGTATTTGTTTAGTGGACTCAAAAAGTTTTTGGTTTCATTTTGCGTTTGTTTTAGCTTTAAGATCACCTTTACATGTGCAGGTATATATATTTCTGTACTGAACATTTAAACCAATTGAAGTCATTTACATCTGCCTGTCTCTCTTTGTTTCCTATTTTCAGAGGCATTTTTATTTTATTTACTTTAGTATTCATTTTTTGCCATGGCATATTGATATTTTGTTTAATATGAATTTACATAAACGTGTCAGTGGATCCACTCTTTGGTGTTCCATCCACATGTATTCAAAGATTGTTATATGACATGCATCCTGTGGCATGGCTAAAATGATCTCTCAGGTATCTGTGTACTTGTATATGACCTGATCTGATCTGTTATGATTTACCTATGTATAAAAGTGGTCTAATTAAAGACCTCTTCTCCATGTCTTCCATGAAGTATAATACCTGTATATTTTTTTGAAGAGATTATAATGCTGGCATGATTTTCTCTTACATTTAATATGCAAATACATGTACCGTGTACTACACGTAGTGTTCTTTCATCACAAAATGAAAATGTGTGTGATATGTGTGGAAAGCACATTAAAATTTTTTCTCCATAAATAGATACTGCCTCTGTTGTAGCTCCATAACTCTCATCATTTGCAGAGGAAAATGTCTGTGTGAGGTGTAAAGAAATTGGCTCATGTGGTTTCTCTGGTGCCCCCAACTTTTGTCTAGGGTATTTAAATTATGGCATTGTATAAATTATAAACAGCTGTGCAAATTTAAATATCTTGCCAACTGGACTTATACTCTGCAATAAAATTTACGATTTTTTAAGGCCAAAATCAGCTTGTTTCAATTTTTAGGTCGACTGGTCGAAGATCAGAAGAGTCGTGTTAGCAATTGTCCTCGGTTTGTCTCTTCAGCGTCTTAACTTTTCCATCAAAACTCTGCTCCTCGTACAATTTTGTATCTTTTCGATTTCAACAAAACTTGGCTCCAATCTAGACTACATCAAGATACATAATTCGTAATATCAATTGTCCATTTTGATGGTCTTTCGTCCATGTGTCTGTCGGTCCATCAACCATGTTAACATTTCTTTCAGACACTCCAACTACAGTTTTTGATTGATTTCATTGAAACTTGGGTTACGTGTACACTACACTTTATATGTAATTCTTATAGTATCGATCTTCCGTTGCAGTGATCAGATTCATCTAGCGTGTGTTAAAATTTCTTTCAAAATGCTGCTAGTTACTTTTCAACAAACAGGGTACAAGTGAATCAAGACATATTTCATAGTACATGTATTGATTTTCAATTTTGCTTGCCCATTATACATACGCCTACGTAATGTTATAATCCAATCCGTGCTAATTTTCTCCCAATTGGTAAATCTGCTGTTTCATCAGACTCTGGATAAATTAGATCTTCTATTGCATGGGGAAAGAAAACAAAAGTTGTTGGGGTCTTAGTCATAATACCGTCTTCCATGACGATTTTCGATCGAAAAACACCGATGATATATTCGAAAGCCGGCAGGCGTTAAACGAACAGGGCATATGCCTCCTACAGGCTTCTGTGGCTTCGGTAATAACCTATAAAAACACTTGCATGGTATTACTGAAAGTCGGCTGATTGCCTGAAGGTTCACACAGTTATGTACGCCTGTAGTTGAATGTTCTTGATCGGAGAATTCCGTTCCGGAATAACTGTTGGCTCTAAAAAGAGCCGTTGGGTTGTGATCATTGTTGTTCATTTACTGTTGATTCTGTTGCCGTACCACAGCATGTTCTCTTTAAGCACTGTTAATCACCCGGTCTAACTTCCCAGAATAAAGCCTGTTACCAGAGAAGATATACCGATACTCAGAAGGAATTTCAAATCCCCCTGCCCCCTCCCCACTCTTCTTGATAACTGATGGTCTTTTCTTTGATGAAGTCATTCAATAGTCTCTCCCAAGAATTTCATAACATGGTCCGATAAACGTGATATCCACGTACAGCAAAGGTTGAAAACGGGCATGCATGTAGTACAATTATACAAGAATCATGCTATTATGCTAATGTTTACATGATGCCGGCTCAGGTAACTTCCGATTCACAGTTTGATGTACAGCTGGCATAAACCACACACACAGTTATTCTCTTTTATATGCTGAGGTTTCGGTCAATCTTAAGATATTTCTTGACAGTTATTTTGATGTTAGATTGTCTCAGCTTCAGTAGTCATTCAGTTTGGGCATATCTAACTGTGAGGGAATCTAAAAAGACATGAATAGTTACATTTGCAAACTTAATTTAAACATGCAGATGTATACGGATATTTGGCAAAGTTCTGAACTTGCTCTCATTCTGTGTGGCGCTGGCCTTCCCAACGCCAATGTGCTTCATATCATTAAATGTATGGATGCTTTTCATGCATAGTTTATGGGGGAAACACATTAAGCATAATTCAGCAGCAGGAGACCAGTTGATCAACCATACAGAACTCTTTATTAGGAAAAAAAATAATTTCGCCCTAGCTTTTCAAACTACATTTAGGATCATGATTATCTTGCCTTCACATCTTCACTCCATATATTGTGTCAACATAATCATTTGTTTAGCTGATTAAATGAAAGAAACAACTCAATCTTAAGACGTGCATAACCTGATGTCGGGGAAATAATGCCACCGTGGGAGGCCAGAAGATGGGAGGCCTGACGGGAGTGAAACTACCAATGCAGCAATAGGCCTACTTAGTTGTCTGCGCGGTGACGGGCGTTGCCTTGTCAGAGGTTGAGATGATCTATCAGTACTCACTTCAGGCAACGAACCCATTCTCAAAAGGCCATTAAAATAATGCCTTTCAATACCCTACACCGCGAAAGCGTATCACAATGTGATAATTTATACTGAGATGATGCTGAGTAATTCAGATTGCTGCTACATGCACTTGGCACATTTAGATTGAGTTTACTTCCACCATGTATATTTTTCATCGCATTAAAATCTAACATGCTACATGTATATAGGCCTATGTCCTGTGCATATTTGTGTATAGATTAAATTGTTGATCAGTGTTTAAATACACGGGATGTACATGATATTGTTACATGGTATAGCCTATATACTGGTGTTGCGTACACTTTGTTCACTGTAGGTTAACTACACAGACCAGCTTGGGTACCGACTCGAACTTATTCCACTTTGACACACTCTGCCAGATGCTCCTGATCCAATACTCACCGTTAGTTGGAGATATGTTTTCACTGCATCACTGACATAGTCATACAGGGCCTTACACATCTAGGGTAGAGTGGGGCTAGTTGTTACAGTTTTTGAAAATTTCAATTCACTGGTCTGAGAGGTACAATAACGGTAATATATCTTTTAATATAGCCTATTCTCCTCAGTTCAAACAGGATACCTTGTCTCATCACATGTATACGTTGCCTGAATGTGAATCCAGTTTAAAAACATAAAAATTCTGTAACAATTTACCCTGTATACGGAGGGAGTTGTTACAGCCACAATGGTAAGTTGTTACACTTTTATGTTTATCCTGAATTAAGGAAGTTAATTTGTTTTCAAAATCTCAAGCTACCAAGTAATCGTATAAACACTTTTTAACTAAAAGTGGGGTCAAAATAGGCAACTACTATATAACCTCCAACATAAGATTATTTATAGAATTTCAATTTAAGAAAAAATTTACACATACTGAGCATCATAATTGTGATACTTTAATGTTTATTTTATTCCGCCTTTTCGTTCAGGGTCTCACACTCTGTAGAATTAAATTATCATCCTTGGATAGGCCTACTTATAAATATGGACAGTATCACGTGACCTGTACAGATGGCAAATATTCTTTTATGACATTAAATGCTTTATTCAGCAGTCAAATATCCGTAGTAGTGGGTTTTATGATTTGTACAAGTTAAATAATACTCATAATTTAATGATATATATATAAAGTGTATAAACATGCGGGGCTAGGTGTTACAACATACAGTAAAAGTCATGCAGGGCATGTTGTTACATACCCCGAACATGCGTCATGACTTTACTCAATAAATAGGTCAAGCACACAGCGTAGCGCCTAAAATATGTGTTCACACCTACAAGAGCGATAGCTGTGCAGGCTGTCTGAAACAATAGTGGAGTTTTGAGTTTGTCGTAACTCTTTTGTCGTAGAAGGTAAAGTGAGTTCAACTGTGTCATGTGACTTGTCAAAAATGTCAGGCAATTTTGTTGATTTTAATTTACCAGTCACCTGTCTTGTCGTGTTAGGGAGGTATAAACGACATTTTCAATCAGGAGCTTCTTAAATTAAAAAACTTCCAGCTCTTCAATTTTCCCTATTGTACGTCTGGTTTAAGTGACTTTTCTAAAAAACTTTTCTTAGACGTTCGTGTTATAGTAAACGTTATCAGAAATAACATTTTGCCTAACATTTTTGACAGGTCACATGGTACAGTAGGGCTTTTCTTACCTTCAGCGATAAAAGAGTTCGATCTTGATACTCCCCTATTGGCACAGTTGTGTCTTTGTTTCCCTGTGCAGATTATGGCCCACTCCATTCACATATCTTTGGAGATTCATAAGACACAAGCCCTGAAGGGCAATTATGAGGGACATTTGATTTTGTCACACGAGTCAGTAGATCTGAAATGGTGATAAACCAATTTAGACAAAGCATTTGAAAGGGTATCACACCGTTCCCCCACAGATACTGTCCTTTCTGATGCTTCAAAAGATGGGTGGGGGAGCGACCACCGGTGGCAGATGGGCCTCGGTAGAGCTTAATTTGACATAAATGCAGAACTGATAGTCGGTTTTTTGACACTACAATGCTATCAACACATGCATGATTGCCACCAAACATGTAGTTACGAATAGAAAACATGACTGCTGTCGTCTATGTAAACAGCCTGGGTGGAACATGGTCTGAAACTTGCATTGAGATTGAGATGTATTTTTGACAGCGTCACATGTGGAGGGTGCACTTAACACTATGGCTGATAAGCAGTCAAGATTATTGTGTGTTAATACTTAGTGGATCTTCAACCCTGAAGTGTTTCAGGATATTCTAAAACAATGACCAAAGCCTGAAATGGATCTTTTTGCTTTACTTTTAAATGAACAAGAGATATGTTTCAGGCGCAGAATATGAAGAAGCATTTATACTGAATTGGAATAACTGAAATCTCTGTTCATTTCAGTGTGATCTCCATTTGCCTGCAGAAGATGGTGGGGGTGCATAATGGTAGTCCCCATGTGGGATACTCAGACATGGTTCTCCAGACTGATGAAGTTGTTGACTGCTCCACCTCTTGTGCTCTCCCAGGACTGCAACACCTCTTACAGATGCCACACAAGTCTGATTTGTTACACCCTCTCCACCAGCAGTTGAAGGTGACGGCTTGCTGAGTGTGGTTGTCGCTCAAAAAGGCAAACCTTTCAGACCAGCCTGCTTCTCTTATCCTTGCATCATGGTAGAAAGGGACAAAACAGCAGTATAAGACATACATCGCAAAATGGATGGTTCACTGCCGTAAACGGACAATGCTTTGTATGCATGGAAATAAACAAAAAATGCGTAAATTCTCGAGTTCAGTAAAACAGCCTGTTGAGAACTTAATTGTCCGTTGGTCTGTTGTATTTAAGTGGACTGACAAAGTGAATCCGATAGTTGCTTTAAAAATCTCATGTGACCCGGAAGTGCAGGATGGTGAGGAAGAATTCATAGACTGAGCGAGACTTGCTTGTAAGTTGAAGGTCATTTGTGATTCTACCAAGCCATCATACTGCACTGATGGGTTATGTGAACTCCCTTTTGTAACCCGCAAAATACATGCATGTACATACCTATCGCATTCACCATTTTAGAACTGGTCAGCAAACTGTGAATGGTCAAATCGCTTGGAACCAGATAATGGTACAGATTACTAAAATTCTTCAAAAAGACAATGACAAGCAATATCACTTAATACTGAAACAGGCTCTTAACACTTTATTAACAAGCAATGTTCAAAATTTTAAAGCTACATAAATGTACATATACATTTAACAAATGACTGTGTGACATGGTGAAATAATTAGGAATGTTGTCAATTGTACACTTTCAAACAGAATCATACTGTTCCTCATCTTTGTGTTAATCACCATAAATCTGGTACATTCATGTGTTATTCTACAATCTAACATAAAACCTCAGAAAGAGGTAATATAAAACACATGAAATAAAATGAAGAATGAATGAGATTAAGATATGCTGTTCTACAAAGTGTGTTGGAGATAGTACAGCATAAATGATCATGTGTATTCCAGATCACAGAAACTCTCAGTTGTGTTGCAGTTCTTCTTGTCTTCTAATCTGAAACAGTAAGTGTGACTGTGTTGTAGTGCAATCGGCCGAAACACACATGCAGGTGACAAAAAAAATTTTTTTTTTAATATATCTCCTATCTCCATTTACTGTTTCCCATAAAATTCTCTCAAAATACAATGCATGTATTAACATGGGGCAAAATGAATCAATAACCTAAAAAAAAGTCAAAGAAGTCTGTAACTGTCAAAACAAACCTAAACATTCAAGGGCACAAATGGATATTTAAAGTAAGACAGCTCATGACTGAGGCACTGTTCATTAAAAAGCTTACAAAATTCTCTTTTGAATGCAAAAACCTGTTTGAATTCTATGAATTCATTGCTCAACTATCTTCGTTTGAAGTATGTTGTTGCCTACTGGGAATTAGAAGGTGCCCATGCTTTTAAGCTTATGAGAGACTGACCAATCAGAGAGTTAGGTGATATCAGCTGTCAATAAGCTGTGACATAAATGTTCACTGTCAATGTAACATGTGATCATATAGGGGCAGCACACTGTTTTAATATTTTAATTATAACAAGTATATGTGTGAAGAGCACTGAAAAATATTTCCAGACTATTGTGTTTTGGCGGGAGTAAGTTTCTTGATCATTTTATTTTATAAATTTAGATATATACTTAAAGTATAAATGACAAAACTAGCAGCGGACTACAGTCTCTGGTAACAAGAATGCTGCGCACTTGGAACAATTATGTCACAGCTCACACAGACTGGCTGCGTTTCATGTTACTCTATGGAGCACAGTCAAATGTCAATTTCCACTGACACAGTAGTTTTTAGAAAAAAATACTTCACCAAAATGAACATAATATTTTCCAACCTTTTTGACAAACTTAAATTTGAACATGCATTGTCTTTTACTTTAAATACGTGCATGATCCAACTCTGGACGGAGCTCTAGGATTTCTGCAGTGGAGGAAGGCACTTTCCATTAAATAACCATAAACCTCGTTACACTGTAGGTTAACCAGGGTGAGGTCAGGCCTTCAGTTTGTATTATGATGGGACACTCCAGTCTTTGAGCATACTACTTTGATTTCTGACAATTTGGTTTAACACAGGTTAAGGTTTACTTTGTTGGATCATTATCCTCTAGACACACATTAGCTTACCCTGACCTGAAGCAGCCCCAGACTGTTGTCCTGGTGTTGGCTGGCTATCTCCCGATTCCGTACAGGTATCTCCTGTGCGGCATGTGTTGTAAGACCCACAGTGCTGACACTTCAACCCTAATACATGAAACACCACTTTACTCTCCTGAAATTTGAAATGTTTCAAGCTGTCTTACATCTGTTCATGGCTAAGACTGCCAGCTTTGGATTTCTTTTAACTTTACAGTGGATGTTCATACATACCAAAAATTTAAAAAAAAAAAAAGAAAAAAAATTTGATGAGTTCTGAAAAGCACACGGAACATAAAAGCCATTCCAATAGTTTCTGTCAAAGTGAAAAGGTGATAAAATTTAAAAAGTATACTCACCTTTTTTTTTATTCTAGGATAATGAGTGCCATGCACAACAATCCTTTTCGTGGTTTCATGATGCTCAAAGAAAACCAGGTTATGATGATGAACATCCACTTTTAGCAACTATGCATCAAACTTCTAGTACGTCCAAAATAGGAAATACTTCTGGATATTCAATCACCCACAGCACAATGTATTTTAACAAATGTAAATCCCACCTACTAGTATTTTCTCAAATCACATCCGTGGTGATGTCACTGGGAAAATAATCCTTTAAGTATTGTCACGTTCTCTGAGGCTTTTTAATCCATAGATCTAAGCATAAAGTCAATGGATCTGCAATCCTACCTGATGACAATCTCTGCAAAGTGCATTGACATAGAAATTTCTGTATTCTTCTGGCATGGGAGTGTTCTTTATCTCCTCATCCAGGCCCTCCCAGGCTCCCCTCATGTCGACCATGGACTCAGCACACAAAGGGCAAGCATAATTCCTACAAATGGTGCCAAATACATAACCCAGACCACTTTCAAACATATTAACTTGACTGCAATGCCATTTAGTGTTGTGACTTACACATACAGGAAATGGTCAAATAATAAGAATGTTTTATACAGTTTTGTTGAAGTCGCTCCATGTGGTCATCATTAATACACAAGGGTACAAATAGCCCCTCATATGAATACTGTGTTTTACCCAAAATTACTTACTTTTCAAGTGCCATATTTTGGTTGATTCTGATTGAATCATTCACCTTTAATACAGGGCTAAATAAGAGTTCAATGTTCAGTAATCTCTTACTTGAATGTCTTGGCATCAAAAATACGATTTTAAGGCCTTTACCTGTTTTTGAAAGTAGATTTTTACAGGCTAAACTTTAGATGAAATACTTTAGTCTCACATTCATCAAGTGATGTCAAAACACAAATCACTGATAACCATCCTACTTATATGTAGCTTTGGTAGAAGTTTTGTTCGCATCAAGGTCACAGAAACTTAACGGTACATGTACCTTAATTTTGGCAACTCTGATTCATGAAATAGAGCATTAACAAGAAAATGGACAGACATATGACAGACTGAGAGACTGACATATAACAACTACTATGGCAAAATTTATGAGGCAATGCTGTCTGAGTGCATAAACGAACATGATGTTTTGTCAGGCTCTGAAGAGACAACGGCAGTTCAATTATATCCATCTTATGTTAACATTATATAAAATGCAAGGTTATCATTAAAATTGCTTCTTAGTAAACTGACTTAAAGCTTTGAAAAGCAAAATTACAAGAATAACAAAAAATGAGTATACATGTACAACTATATGAAGAAACTTAACTTACCCAGTTTTTAACATCTCTTTGAAACAGTGCCTAAAAGAAAATATAAGACTTAAAAAGCAACTGACAAATTTCTGCCAATCCAAAGATAGGCGCTATGACTCAGTATTTCCACTCTATACATGTCTGTTCCAAGCTGTACAAAAAAAACATCATTCTCTAATGTAATGCTTGAGTACTTGTGACCTTCATCTTTATAAGCACAACTACGAGTAGACACAAACAGAGGCACATAACTATTACAGTAAAGCATTTATGAGTTCAGATTCCGGCCAATTGTTTCACACATTCAATATTCCTGAACTGGTCACAAAACTTAACATTAGTTGGAGGGACTTCTGCATTACATGCATAGTAAACACTACTAGGACAAAAGCTTTTAAACAGCAAACATACATCTGTTGTCTGATGACTAAAGTCAAACATGTAAAGGTAATCTGGTGAACTGACCTATGCAGGAGATGTCCGCAGGGAGGGATATGGGCAGCTATTCTTGAGGTATGAAGATCCTCCAGGCACACCGGGCAGTTGTTATGGGAGACTTTCTCTATGCACTGCAACACAACACAGGTAAGAAGGCTTTTACATTTTTCGGCCAACAAAACTTGTATGCAGAAGAGGAGGTAAGTCTTCATGGTCCTTTGCAATATATATATACTTGTTCTTTGCCTATCTAAAAATGAAAAAGTCTTTCCTTCATGTCATGATTACTACAGTATCAACAAGTACTACATGTAGCTAATAAATCAGTACCTTCTCGACTGATTTTAGATTACAATAGGCAATGTACAGTACAATAAGAACAAGTAAATATAATAAAGGTATGATCAAAAAGGTTACCTTATGGGCATTTCTAAGTTCATTGTGTAGGCAGACATCACACTTTGAGCAGTGGAAGTAATTCTGTCTTCCACCAACTCTGAAATGACCAGACATTAAAGATGAAATGATACTCTCAAGTGAATTATAAGATCTGATACAAAAAACATGCAACATCCTTTGTCTATGTATCATACAAGCAAGGAAAGCATGATGCAACCATTTTTGGAAATCAGTATCAAACGGGTAATTTATACAACTCTTTGAAAACTGCAATACAGGTAATATCCAGTTTCAGTGAATAAAGTTCCTAATCAATCTATTAAAACATTTTGCATGCATTCAATCTCCAGTGGCAAGGAATTACTCAATATGGAAACCCCAGACTTGTCACTGCAAGGACTGGCTGAAACATTTATTTCAAGACAACAAAGGTAGAGAAGTCTTACCTACATATCCCACAGTCATCACAATGGAACTGTGCCTTATCAATGTCATCAAATAAATTACATACGCGGCAGAAGTAACCAGCGAACTGTGCACCACACTCTACACATGTTCCAGATACCTGTGAACATTAAAAAAGAAAATAAACTGTATTACACTAACAGGTGTTGATTTAGGCTGATATCAACTCATAATTAGGGTTTTTGTGTCACTAGTTTAGGAACCAAAGTGCCAAAAAAACTGATCGTTGTTCTTAAAATTGTTCTTAAAAAAATGTTCACGCTACATTACGGGACAATATTGTCTTATTTTGTCTCTAGCTGGGATTAGAAATGAACATCAGAAGGCTTTGTTTGGTGCCCAAATTTTTATCCCAGTTCAGGCACACCAATCCATGATAATATAAAATACTTTATTTAAATAATGTGTACTTAGCAAAATGTTTAGGACAGGATTCAGCGGATGTAGCTGGCTTCCTCTTCAGTTGTACATGGAAAGGTCTGCTAGTAACCTGCAGATGGTCATGTATTTCCCCAGACTCTGCCCACTTTCCTCCCACCATTATGCTGGCCACCATCAGGTAAGTGAAATATTCTTAAGTACAGCGTAGAACATCAATAAAATTATTACATAAATTTAAGGATGTACCCGATAGTTTTTGTCAATAGTTTTAGACGAGAGCATATGATTGGACAGCCCTGTTGATATCCTTGTTAATGGAGCAACCACAATGAGAAAACCCAAAAATTTGAGATTTCAGCAAGTCTTGAGTTACTGTGAAATAAATTGTGATTTTTTCTGGTTTTGCTTTTATTTTAATATGTTTATTTTCTGGAAGTCAAATTGGAATACCTCGTGTTTTTGACCGAGTTGGGGCATTCCTTTATTTGAAGCAAACCAGCAGTCCCAGTCTTTGTCGCATGGTTTTAAACATGTGCAAAATCCATTTGTTCATGCTGAAGATGAAAGTAGGGCAAGAAAACCTTGACAGTACCGACACTTTATATTAACATGTTCAGTACATGTACATGCTTCATTCTCTAAAGGTAAAATGAAATCACTCACAGCTAAATAATTGATGGCCACAGCGGTCTATATAATCCATACACATACTGAGGTCCTGCAGGGATTATGTTACAAGCAGTGCCAATGTTTAAGGCGTGGATCAAATAACAAGATCTAACAGCCATTGACCAATCAAAAAATGTACCGTCTGAAGTGATCTAATAACAGTGACAGCTACACAGGGAAGGCTTGATAGTTTGAATAGCCCACCTGTGCAATGGTATTGGTGAATAAAAACTGTTAGTCCCACTTGTTGCCTTCTTGTACATGTAATTTCTACATCTTACAATCTGTCAGTCTATTTGTCCTACTATATAACACAAGTAGGCTTAATGTACGGATATTTCACAAATGTCTATGGAGATACAAAATTATGAAAGTAGACTAGAGCTCTATAATAATGAAAATATGCATACAGCTGACACACAGGGCAATGGGATTCAGACATTCTGTCACAATCTGTTCTCAAACAGAAATGTGTTCCAATACAAAAAAAAACCTCATGCACACATGTAAATGATCTAAGCTTACTTTGCATTGCAATAAATGCATGAAACAGCTCTGATTAATAAGTTTTAGTCATTGGAAATATTATGAGGTGAAAAAACTGAGTTTTTCTGAAATAATTGCTCGTGAACATAGAGTTTCTGAAAGAAAACTGGCTGTTAAAAGACCCCTATAGGCAATCACTTTACACGAGTTTTACCAAATTTAATGTTTCCAATCTTGTATCATACCTGCTGCTGTTTGCCACATAATAAACATTTAATCTCCTGTACTTCATGCCTGTTCATCTGATGGTTTTCTGCCTCGTCATGGCACACTCGGCAGATGTAAACCTTCTTACAACAGTTAGCCTAGGAAATACAAAAGAAGAAAACATGAAGACGTGTATTTATTAAGAAGCAGCATGTACTCGCACAACATGTCAAGATGAGGACAGTAGTGCCAGTGAACATACATACAAGTTTTGCAATGCATATCTAAGAGGGTATGACTGTATGATGTTCACAGTTGAAAACTGATATATCCTGTTACAGGCCTTTGTATTTGTGTTTGTGTGAAATTTGATCCATTCACCCCTAGTTTAATAAGTAGCTCACCTCAAAATGAGCCTGTACACATAATCTGGAATTTAAGTGTGAAAATTATCACTTTTAGTGTGTCCATATCCATCACAGTGTTGTAGTCGAACATCACGGAAACCATAAATTTGATAGAATAAGGTCCAACATAAATACATATAAGAACCTTACCTAACTTCAACATGAACCAAACACATTTTTGATATCTCTAGGCAGTTTTCATGGAGTCAAGAAATCTGATTGCAACAGCCCTAGTTTAATATGAAACCTAGGTTACTTTAAGGGACATGGTCACCCGAATACTAGGTATTTCAGCATCATTGTACAATGACATGAGTACATGTATTAGGTATTTTTCTCAAGAAGTAAAAGTTGCAAGCTTTTCGTTAATCCCATCCCCAGCATTGTATATGAAGTGCATGTTTAACGATAACACGAAAAAAGAAAATTCTGCCAGAATATTTAAATGGGGCCCTGTCAATTCAGGGTAACTGGAGCATGCGCACAGCTCTCGATAAACTTCATATGCAAACAAATGTGGTTGATGATATTGTAAGAGAAGGGCTTACAGATCGCTCATAACAGAAACGGCCAAAAAGAGCTCATCAGGTTGACAAGCAAGTCTAGAGTTGTAATTGGTGGTCAGTTGTCCCCAAACTACACTGCTTGATAGGTGGGTGTAAATTTTGTTGTTGCTGTCAAGGTGTTAGACATGTCAAACATGGCTCGCCATGACAGAACCTGTTTGGGCTTGTACAAGCTACATACTCAATGAATATTTTTCATTTCAACATGACTGATTTAGTTTATGAACACAGAGTTTGTTTACAAAATCCAAATTTTGGGTGACCAAATCTCTTTAATTCAGCCAGCTCCAGAGCAAGCACAGCATCAACTACTGTTTTATCTCTGCTCTGAAGAATTTTGATTAATGCTTCAATAGCCTTTGATGATTATTTATTTTGCTAAGATCAGATTACAAACACACACCACAAGCACTAAACTTACGTGTATACATGTGTCAATGGGCATCGGTAAAACTTACCTGTTGTACGAAATGTGTGACAGGCACAGCTACTGTATGACGGCAGAGATGAAGGTCATGAAATTCATGCACAACAAGTTCCCGCAGAATAATATCAAACAAGGAGTGTTAGTTACAGGCTTTTGAACAAAATTTTACACAGGCACTTCTCTTTCAGCACTCTCTAGTGTTAATGTGTTTCATATATTTTACTTTTCGAAATTCATGTTTTGTTTTCTGGGAAAGTCTTCTTGGAGAACAACACAAAAGTGTGAGAAATATGTGGATATTTATGAATATTTCTGGCTGTCAGGGCGTGGCTTATACATTGCAGATAGTACCAGGTTGATTACAACTACAGAGATAGTTTTATCAGCCAAAAAGTTTTGCATTCAGGAATGCATGCCTCACCCACTAATTGTCTGCCAAATGAAAGTCAGAAATTTATCATATGGAGGCAGCACACTTAATGCTGAATTAAGGTTACCTCAGTATCAACTTGGACCTGTGGTAGGCAGACAGGTGCTTCATTATCATTACCACACAAACCCTTTGGTCCAATTATAATGCCAACTTTACTAGCATAAGACTAATGTGGATTACAACCCTGGTGAACTTACTATAAGAGAACACTTTCTCTGGTAGTGAGAACAGCCTGGTTTCTTCTCTGCTATTACATTTGTGTCACACTCATCCTTGTCTGTGGAGCTCTCACTACTACTCATGCTTCTCTCTCACTGTAACGGGAAACTGTCAGGAAGTTTCTACTTAACACCGTATGACAACTTGAAAAAAAAAAAGAGTACAAAACTGTCATGTATTTATTTATTTGATTGGTGTTTTACGCTGTACTCAAGATCACTTCACTTTGATGACGGCACCCAAAATTATGGTGGGAGGAAAGCGGGCAGAGCCCAGGAGAAACCCAACAACATTCGCGACCACATTGGGGGGAACTTCACAAAACTGTTAATGTATGTATGTCCAAATACAATAAAGAAAAGAGAGAACTGTTTTCCAACACAGAAATATAAACACCACAGGTCTTTCAGTATATGTTCTATTCTGTTACCAAATTTTAAGAATCATGTTTTTAAAGACTTGCTTGTGTACAGCAGTGGGCTTACTGAATGCCTGTGGAGTCTATCCACTAAGGCGAAATCACAACGTTATAATCATGACAAAGAATTTTACTATATTACTCTGTCCAGTGTTCGCAGAAATGATAAAAAGGTTGCCCTATTCACCATCAGGTGAGATGATGATACAAGAAAGCATCCAGGCCGAGAAAGGTGATGTAAACGTGCTCAAGCTTCAAGTAACAAAAGGCAACTGTTTACGGAAAGGCGTTTCCCGCTCTGTTCAGGTATAACATTGATGGACATTGATTTCGGGACTGCCATTAAACGCTTGGCAATGTGTAAAGGTATACAAGCTTAGGATAACAATAGTTTTGCATATAATTTACTTTCAGAAATACTTACCTATCGTCTCACTATCTGAAGTTGACGGGATACTTCCAATTGCGCATGCGCGATATGGTACGACATAGTCGGGACGTTTTACGATTGACGTGTGCTTGGGCCGCCAAAAACCGCGGTGTTCAAGTTCGTGTGGTCTATTTCCTGTGCATTTTGAAAGGGCTGAACGGTGAACTGGTAAACGTCAAGATGAGCAATGTTGCCTTTGCCGTACCTATTACAGAGGGTAGCTGGTTTTCGCTCTGAGGCTGCCATGTATGGCTCACCGTTGGTATGATGTCAGTTGTTCAGCGATGTCGGTGCAGTGACACTGACTATGCAGCTCGAAAACACACTTTGCAATGTACCTGTACCGAATAAGGCCATGTATACTGAAGAATTTCATCAAGGAAGTCAACTCCAATTCACATCTCCAGTAGCTGCTCCAGCGAAGTTTTATTTCCTTTTGATAAATTTGTACCAGTTCTCTTTGCTTACCGAGACTTTATCTTGCCTTAGCTTGAAACTAGATCCAGATGGACTCAGTGTGTTATTTTAAAATTCTGACATTCATCGCAACCCATTGATGTGAGGAATGTCAGAATTTTAAAATAACACATTTTATTTTAAAATAGCATACTGAGTGCATATGTATGGACTAGCCTCAGGTGGCCCATGTAGATAACTTGAAATAGGGAACTGGTTCTGTTATGGTTTCCAGGTCATCCGCTCAAAATCACAGTGAGCATACTGGTTTCCTCTGGGAAGGTCTGCCAGCAAGCTGCGGATGGTGGTGGGTTTCCCCAGGGCTTTGCCTGGTTTCTTCCCACCACAATGCTGGTTGCCGTCATGGAAGTGAAATATTCTTGAATATGGCGTAGAACACCAGTCAAAATAAAAATGGAGTTGGCTGGCAGGTCACAATGATTTTTTGCGGGAAGAACCAGCATCTATAATGGCAGCAGTCCAAGATAAGAAGTCATTATAGAAGCAAAGTAGCAAGTAACAAGAGGTACTGAATAAAATGGTGTAGGGCCTACACTGAAAATGTCTTTTTATGCAACATTCATCAGGCTAGTCACTGTGCCACCACTAGCTGAATTACATGTACTGTGATATAACTGCAGCTGATATTAAGGGACAATAAGTTCCTAGAGACTGATAAGACACCGAGGAACTACCTCCTCAAACTTATTAATAGCATATATATTTATAGACATATATACAATAGGATTCTGTAACCAAATTTCAGAACCCACAAAAGCTTCCTAGCCAAGCCAATAAAGCAGTCACCATGTCATCTTAGTTCCATTATATTACATATCAATTTTAGCAATATCCGATAGATGATGGCCACTGTACACCTAATCAATGTAAAGGTTGATTTTTCAGACTTCTGTGTAGTGGAAGGAATTTCAAAGGAAATGAACTCAAATTCACATCGCCAGAACCTGCTCCAGTGAGGCCTTTCTGCTAAATTTGTACCTGCACCTTTGCCTACAATGTTACTATCCTGTATTCACTAATCCATCCAAGTAGTTTTGGAAGGAACAGCAAACAAGGGCTTACATGCCCCATGCTTGCTCCAACCAAATGGTTGGTTGCTCATGGATTGGCAGCAGAGACAAGCTCCTTTAGGGCTAGAACACAACTTCCAGCTTCAAAGACATTCAGGAAGTCTTTTACAGCCAGTTAATTGTTCTTTCAAATCATCCCCTTGTTTGCATGCAGTGTGTGCTATCCAATCATGATTAATTTCTTTAACTAGACCCTGCGCATCTCTGTTATTATTTGCTACAGATGGCAAATAATAAAATACAGGGTTAAGGCACAGAGACACTCAGGGTCTAGCCTTTAACACACCAGTATTCAGCCGCAAGGACATGACATAAACAAGTGATGGAGAAACTTCTAACTCGCTTATAGCTGCTTCTAATGCCAACCAGTTAGATTAAAAGATTAGTCGGATAAAATCACCATAAGAAAAGAGCAGAGATACATATGTATCAGAAAAAGATGCCCATGTTTTGAGGCCCCTTTTGGAGATGTGATTTTGATTCAAGATACTTTCTGCATCTCAGCCATTGGAAATATCTAACCGGTGGTTGTAAGTTGCTTCATCAAACACCAAAACTACTGTGGTGACACAGTGAATTGAGAGACTGCTGTGTAAATGTAAATCAGGGGTTGGCACTAGATCACTTGGCTCTCTGTATTACAGGAAAGGACAAGTACTGCTTGAATGGTTATCAGTATAATGTGAATGGGTTAGGCCTCGTGTTTGGTGTCTTTTGTCTGGTGTTCTAGTGAGACAGCGAATAAATATGTTGGCATTGAATTTGTTATGCTACCAAGTAGACACTGTTGTGATGTGATGGAAAAAATGTTAAAGCCTTGTCAAATTCCAATCAAACAAAAAAATCAGTAAAAGTCAGTTTGGCCATCAGCTACAAGCGTGTAAATATGGGCACAATCAGTGGTCAGTTAAATTGAACTACATGTTTTCTATGTCTTATAATTTTTTTTCATTTTTAAGAAAAAAGGAAATGTAGCCTAAGTGTTTAATTTGTGTTGAATATATAAGATTTGTGTGAAACTTGCACAGAGTAAAAGATTATTCCACAAATAATTGCCATTACCAAATGGAAGTGCTATCATTTTATATTGCATAGAGTTTTCTATTTTTATACCAGATTTGAAAAATTAAACTGTATAAAACATATGTTAAAAAATTTAAAAGATATTTATGTTGAATTCCAGCCTCATTTTGAAATCCAAACTGAGAGCAGAACAATGTGACTTCCACTATCAGAACCGCTCTTGCTTACCTGGGTTACAAGTTCCAAGTCGACAATGGCCAAGGCAGGTGTAGCTTCCAGAAAAATGCTTATCGCCGAACTCACTTACTGTAAAGAAGTGATTGATATAAGTGACAGTTCCAGGAGCAAAGAGTTTTTTCAACAGACTCGATGGCCACCCCAAAACCCTTTATCTTATATATGGCTGCAGGGAACTATTGTCCAGGTAAAATTTAGGCTTTTTGTTTCAGGTGCATGTTATTATATTTTGCATGAAAAGATAAGAATAATTAGCATTGTGCTTTGACAAACATTGATACACAAGTATAAGCACTTTCCAGACCCGAGAACTAAATAACATTTCTTCCTTTAAAGAGTATTTTGCCTTGATGTGTTCATTCTCTCATTTGAAATGCTGCTCATTGTCTTCTGTGTGGAAAAAGATTAATATAACAGATCTGTATGGATATCTGTGTAATATATAAACTCAGTGTTCTAAAACATGACTGTAGAAAGCCCAGAAATCGGCCATTACCAGTACCATGACTTCTGTATGCTTTGCCATTATTGCATACATGGAATAATTAATGTTGAAACAGTTAAAGCTAATGCTTTGGTTAGTTTAGAGCATAATGTAAAAAACAAGTCAAAGTAATACTTGTAAGTACACTCTCTCAAGTCAAGGTAGTCTAAATGTGTTGGGGGTTGAATGAATGCTATCCCGCCCTTTAACTGGGATGACCTGTTTCAGGCATAAACATTCATCATTTGTTGAATTTTTCTTTCAGCATGACAATGCAGATACTTTTGTCCTTGATGATGGAACAGGTAGAGCTCTTATCACGGACTGCTGCAAACTTCCCAAGGTCTTCCCAAAGCCCAGAATAGGTAACAAGCTGTGCTTCATCCATCTGTCCATATCCTTGTGAACACTCTATCTCTAGAACAGCTTATCCGATGTTCACCAAACTTACATCACACTTACACTTTGGCAAGAGGAAGAACCCTATTGACTTTTAGCAACCTTGACCTTTTTCTTTCAGGTCACTGGAATCATTTCAGTTAGATTTTATACAAGGCTTATAAACACTCTATCCCCAGAATGGTTTATCCCAAGTTCACCAAGCTTCCACAACACTTACACTTTGGCATGAGGAAGAACACTGTTGATTTTCAGCAACTTTGACCTTTTTCTTCCAGGTCACTGAAAACATTCAAGTTGAATTTCATAAAAGGCTTGTAAATATGATATTACAAGAACAGTTTAGTCCAAGTTCACCAAACTTAGGTCATACTTACACTTTGGCTTGAGGAAGAACTCTAGTGATTTTCAGCAACCTTGACCTTTTTCTATAAGATAATTGGGATCATTTA
Organism: Acanthopleura granulata; assembly: GCA_016165875.1. Taxonomy (NCBI): domain Eukaryota; kingdom Metazoa; phylum Mollusca; class Polyplacophora; order Chitonida; family Chitonidae; genus Acanthopleura; species Acanthopleura granulata. The sequence continues at coordinate 18,287,027 of JABBOT010000004.1, forward strand.
AGTTAAATTTCATAAAAAGTTTGTCAACGTCTCTTGAAATCTCTTGAACAGTTTGTCTCAAGTTATCCAAACTTATAACTTATTCCACATCAACACAATTTCATGAATGACTGATACATGTATTATACATACAACATTAAACAAATGCCCTGTCCTAATGTTATTACATGTTACACTGACAGTCAACTCGGAAGATTTACGTCACAGCTTGTAAACAGCTGATATCTCTTACCGCTCTGATTGTCAGTCTCTCATAACCTTAAAGACATGGGTGCCTTCAGGTCCCCAGTTGGCAGCACAATAGTAAACACTTTAAACAAAGATAATTCAGCTATGAATTAATGCAAATTCAATCAGGTTTTTGCATTCAAGAGAGAATTTTATAATCTCTTTAATGAATAGTCCCTCAGTCATGAAAATCTTTTTAAGGCTGAAGTGTTTTAAGAGCATTGCAAAGGTCAGTACTTTTTTTCTTTCTTTTATTGTTATGACTTGGGCCTAGGTAGAATTTGACTTGGAGTTGGCCACTCATCTTGTGGTTAACCCAAGTCATGTAGATGGGTTATAATTTTATGAAGTGGATTGATTTAACCAACATTTTGGAGGTTCAACCAAATGAAAACTCTAATTGTCCTCAGTCTTGTGAGGAAATAAATATTGAAAAATTGCACAATTCTCATTATGGTTTCATTGGTAAGCATGATAATTTATTTCTACTAGGTGGATACTTCTTGGTGATTGGAAGGCTCAAGGACATAACCAATATACCATTTGTAAAAGTCTTAAAACTACAAGACCTGAGAGGACAAGAAATGCTTAAAGAGATGTGGACTCTGGAAGTTTTGGATACAAGACAAGGCTCGAAATAGGGCATGAAAAATAGCCAGTGCACCTGACTTGCTCATGTGACGTGCACAAAGTGCACCTAAATATTTTGAGACAGAAAGCAGTAAATAATTATTGTCCAGCAGTTTTGAATTCTTAATATCACTTAAAGCAAGAAATTTTTTCCTTCAGACGGGCATACCACTTCCAACACTACCAACAAAGGCAGAAAATTGTGATCACAGTCTTCATTGTTATCTCAAGGGTTATCTTTGAGCCATGTATGCTGAATTGTTCTTGTAATAAGTAACTTATAGGTGTATCTGTCTACTTTGCCTGTCACTTCCAGATTTAATTTGGGTCTTGAATAAACTTTTGATTGAATTTATAGATTGTAGATTTTATTTGTGCCGATTTGTGCTTGTTTGAAGAGAGTTTGACATATATAAAGGATAAAGGGTTTAGTACCTGTACTTCGAAAGGTGCTCTGGTTTCCGTCTGGTGAACCTTACACATACTTCACTTCCAGATTTAATTTGGATCTTGAATAAAATATTTTGTTGAATTTGTAGACACAAGTGCTTGATTTTTTAGCATACAAGCGGATTTCTACTTGTTTAAAGATAGTTTGACACACAGTGTGTAAAAGGATTAGTACTTTAAAAGGTGCTCTGGTTTCCGGTGGGTGAATTTTACACATGATTTTTCTCCCAACTTACATGTATATACTTAGACCCTGCACGTCTCTGTGGTTCCACCCTGCACTTTACTATTTGCCACAGAGACTGGACCATGTGTGTCTCTGTGGCTTTACCCTGTACTTTACTATTTGTCACAGAGACACTGCTTGGTTAACTCAGATGAAGCATATTTTTTTCTCTCGAAGTGCAAAACATTTTCTTCCATTCTCCCAACGTAACAAATTCCCAACACCCTCCTTGCAACAAACCGGTGCATTAGGGGATCATAATTTCGTAGTGGTGGCACACGGAGGATTATAAATATACCGCTGACGTTGTTTGGAACTGAAATCTTGTTACTGAGGGAAAACAGGACCTTGTGCTTGCGGCTGAGTCTAGACGAGATATGTAACAACACATGTATGTGGAATTTGTTACGTTTGGAGGCTGGAATTAAATGCTATGGACTTGGAGCGAAAAAATATGCTTGATCTGAGTTAACCAAGCAGTGTCTCTGTTAGACCCGCGGCGTCTCTGTGCATAACCGTGCTCTTTTAATATAAGCCACTGCTTGCTTAACTCAGGTTAAACATACTTTTTCGCTCGTACGTTGGAAGGTCCGCCAGCAACCTGCAGATGGTCGTGGATTTCCCCCGGGCTCTACTCGCTTTCTTCCCACCGTAATGCTGGCCTGCGTCCTATGAGTGAAACATTCTTGAGTAGGACGTAAAGCAACAATTAAATAAATGAAATAAATAAATACTTTTTCGCTCAAAGTCCTTAGCATTTTCTTGCCGCCTCCAAACGTGACAAATAACACACCTGTATTCATGTATATCTCCTCTAGACTCAGTCGCAAGCACGCAACGTTGATTGTACTGGTACGAAACATCGAGCCCATAACAGTAACACCAGCGGTATGTTTGAATCCTCCGCCACCCATTAGGAAATTACAATCCCAGCAGGCCTCCGTGGCTCAGTCGGTTAGCGCGCTATCGCAGCACAATGACCCGAAGCCTCCCACCAATGCGGTCACTGTGAGTTCAAGTCCAGCTCATGATGGCTTCCTCTCCGGCCATACGTGGGAATGTCCGCCAGCAACCTGCGGATGGTTGTGGGTTTCTCCCGGGCTGTGCCCGGTTTCCTCCCACCATAATGCTGGCCGCCGTCGTATAAGTGAAATATTCTTGAGTACGGCGTGAAACACCAATCAAATAAATAAATAAATAATCCCAGAATGCAGCGCTTTGTTACTAGGGAGGCTACTCCGGTGATGTCGCTACTAGGATGATGGCGGACGCAGTATAATAATTTATCGCTGGCGTTACAGTTTTGGGTTGGACTCTTCGTATTGAGTGCAGCCAGGGTTGTGTGCTTGCGGCTGAGTCTAGAGGAGATATACATCAATACAGGTGTGTGAAATTTGTTACTTGTGGTGGGGACAAGAAAGTGCTATGGACTGAGCGAAAAAGTATGCTTGACCAGAGTTAACCAAGCAGTGTCGCTAACACTAAAGTACAGGGTCAAGTCACAGAGACGCACATGGTCTAGGTTTAGCATCGCCGTAGCGGATCTGGATTGATCTCCTGACCACAGCTATACTTATCGACCGCACCACTCGTCAGACAGCAAGTCTTTCGTTTCATTCTGCATTACAGTCGCCAGTATCTCTGAGAGCGGTGGGTCATGTTCCTAGCCTAACTTCCACATTCATGTATTACTGAAAGCAAGGCTGAGAAGAATGAAACATATCACAAATCTAGGTAGCCTGAGGATCAGTGGGTTGTTTCATTCGAACGCTTCAACCAGTTCCAGAGCTTGTGCCTCCAGGCTTCTCTCTGGCACCTTTGCTTTGTATAATGCAAGTTCAGTTTAAGTGTATTCGATCAGTTTATGTCAGAGAAAAGGACATGTCGTGACCAATAAGCGTATCTCTCATGAATTTGAATAAGGTATTTGTATGAAGGGTTTTTCCTCAGAGGTTTCATTGGATGTCTTAGTCAAGTCTTCTCTGGAACCTGCCAAATTAGGCCTCCTACCCAGGAAACAGATATTTACATAAATTTCACCCTGCGATTAGCGGCATGTTTCCTTGCTCCGTTGCAATCTGTAAGATCGCAATTCAACCTAAAGTATTACTTGTAGCACATTAAAGCAACGGACTGATACTCAGGCTTGCAGTGTGAATTTCACGGCTAGTGTACAAGCTTTAATGTATACTTGAGTGAGTGAAGTTATTCTCACGGGATTGTGGACTAGTGGAAATGTCGATCATTAATGTTGATGAGATTTTCAGTCGTGTTCTCAAGATATTTCAAGGATGTCCCCAGTGCTCCCTATGTCCTCACTAACCTAACTCTCCCACTCCCACCCAGGGATCCTCAATATACAAGTCGTACTCGAGAGATCTTCACAACATGAATCGTGCTCCTGAATTCTGCATTATGTGGTGCTCAGGAGATCATGAACGTTAGTTCTTCGCAGATATTTAAAGTCTTTCTCTCGAGGTCTGCAGTAATTCCTGTTCTCGAGATCTTCAATAATTTCTTATTTTTTTATTTTATTTTATTTTTTTTTTTTTTGCCTGGCGCCACACTAAAGAATTTATACTATCGTGGTTACAAACGCGATGGCCTTAAGGTGTATAAATGGAGGAAACTAGAGTGCCAACCTTTGAAAAGTTTCTGACACGTTAATACTCTCCGACATATTGGTGGAAGACAAGTGACCTCAAACGAATTATGTTGGACTCTGCAAACGGCCACAGGCCTTGTGCAAATCTGTACAAGGGCAGATTTGAACCCACATCTGTTTACCTAGTGAATGAAATACAAGCAACTTTAACATGCCTCTCATTTATCGCACTATTCCTACCTCTTCGGGTTGTGTCCCACTTTTCCTCGCTTCTGGAGGGTTGTCCTGCTTTTTTTGAAAATCTGCACTCTCAGGTTTTCAGTTGTGCATGATTTGATTATTCTGTTGTAGTTATTAACTCCATGGCAATTGAAGTATTTCGATTGCATGTTCTTGTGGTATAGCTAAATAGTATATTGAATAGAAGTCATACATGAGAAATATATGTTTCAATTTATTTTTTCTTGTCTCCCATCCGAAAGGACAAGTAGATTTTAAGAGGAATGACGGGAGTTTGACCGTCCATCCCTCTTGTCTGCCCTTGTTTCGCTACTCTCACTTGTCAGTGCTGACAAGAGGCAACAACAAATGTGTCTTTCCTATGAACTCCTCCGCGGATTCATCCCGGATCTTCCGACCTCTAGTCGGACACTCCAAGAACGGTCGGATTGTTGTACAGTGGGAAACAGCTCAAGAAAGCCCAGTTTGCCCGATTTGAGAAGGGGTACAATTCCTCCCGCTGTTACTGACAACTAAGCTGTGAATCAGACAGGTATTGCAACAGACACATTCTGCATGTGCTTATGTAGAAGGTTTTGTTTTCTACCAGTAGACAGTTTTTGTGCTAAGGGGCCGTCCATAAGGTACGTACATTCAAATTCTAGCCTTCGACACCCCCTTTACCCAGTACACAACTTGTACGAAATGTCTTGTCGCCCTGTATGTAGTACGTTTGACTACTATGTATGTTCACAAAATGTGCTGAACTACATCAGTGGAGGAATACAGCCACACACGGGCGATTAAACGGCTATAATTTCTACCATTTGCCAGGCAGTTAACAGGACATTTCAATGCTTGAAATAGTAGAGGGCAGTTTGGACTGGTGTGCTGCAGATAATTCATGACTGACTTAATATTTAAGCCACCCCATGTACTAAAATCACATACGCTCTTACACGGGCACTGTTAAATTGGCGACAGTTGCGACTTCTCTAAGCTGATTTGAATGGTGACCTTTATATGTAAACGTTAGTTTTCACTTTATTCCAAAGCTTGTGGTAGTCGTCATAGCACTTTTGTTTTTTCACTTAGATTCGCTTTCGTATGTAAAGCGCACCATTGCATGCGATACCATGTCCAGCTATGGTCATCCATGACGGGACAGTTTTGGCTGACTATGTAGACCACGTGCTAATTGGTGCGTACTCATTGACAACCATTTGGTACGCCTACTCTGTTTTGGGTATTGCAACATAATGTATGGCAATTATTGCATAAATATTCTAATTATACATTTACACCGCATTTTTTTATTTCCTACATACGCCGACTGATGACGCCACCTCGCCCTTCTCCATGTACGCAGGCCTAAGGCACTGATACCGCTTACGTACGTACTTTATGGACGGCCCATTGTTAGTAGTGATTGGCAAACGAAAAATTGCTTTCCTTAATTCCCTAGTGCGTGCAAGTGTAGCTTTGTTCAATCATAATTTGTCTGAAATAAATGTGAAAGGAGACAAATATTTTGATGAGAAATCTTGAATGTAGTACAATTTTGGTTTTAGAATATTTCCATCTATACACATGTTCGGTCACTAGTGAACTTAATATGCGTTGAGATTTCATATTTTACTCATTAGACATGGATAAGAATGCACCTCACCCCATCTTGGGTCCGAAGGCTCCCGAGACTAAGGCGACCTCAGAACCATCGCCTTTTTTGTCGGGATACTTGCCTCACTCGCGGTTCGGTTAAATTAAAACGTAGAAAGTGACGTTTAGTAAAACATGGATTGAAAACAATGAAAGCAAGACGAAGCAAAAGATCCCAGCAATGAAACGATAAGCAATGGATCCAAACAATAACTATATATAGATAAACGAATTAAAACAAGGAAAGAAGTGCAGAGCAAATGATCGGAACAATGAAAATAAAGATGAATGTAAAGCGAGGGACCATACATCATTAACTGAAAGGATGATTATCACGAAGCAGAGAATACAACAATGAAACGATATAGCAACGATATACGTAAAGCCGAAACGCTAAACAAAGATACAAAACAATGAAAGAAATGCTAAAGCTAGCAGCGGATCAAAACAGTGACAGATAAATGCATAACTGAAAACTGTAACATTTAATGTAACGCTGACCATAAGATGAAACAATGAAAAATTTAACGCTAAACGCAAATAAATTTAAATTAAAACTGTTATCCAACAGCGTTGCCGGGATCCACACTATTACCTATTTACCACATCTGATAACTTCATGGTAATAAAAAGGAGAAAAAAAAACAACAACAAAAAACAACTGAAAAGATTGAAAAAGAACGAGCTGCAATTGATACCGTGACTATCAGGTATAATGTACAATGGACGTAGCACTAAAAACCAGCGTATAACAGTTCAGGTTTGATCTTTTACCCATAGCCCTTAACAAAAGACATAAAGAATACATTGCAGAAAGGATAATTTCCATTCTCATAGTAAACTGCACTCAGCGATGACCAGCTTTACAGGTATAAGGGATTCCTATCACGTGGCCTCTAAATGTGGTGAAATTTTGCTTTTTCGCACTTTGTATAATGCATACCTGGCCCTTTGCACTCCGTAATTTTCAGCATTACAGCTGTAACGGTTTTCTGTAACGTGACCTGCAAATATGGGGGAAAATTGCATTTTTCGAAATTTGCAGTATACGTCTCAGGCAAAAAAATAAGATCAGATTCATGATCAGGACGTTAAACTACATGAGGTAGCATACTTAAAATATTTCAATTCCAAAACTTTTGGTCACGTGACAACTTCGGTACTCAGTGCATTTCCACAGTTATCAAGGTATGCAAATGATTTGTGCACACGTTATTTGCCCTGATATATTCTGTCAGCGTTTTAAATTTCAGCTCGATCGGACAAACCCTTGAAAAAATATCATGCCAACGCATTCTATTCATGGCAATATGGTGTCCAAAGTACGTCAGGTTGAAAAATTAAATTTGTGGGGAAAAAATTTCCGTGTGAAAATGATAAGAAATAGATTGTATTTGAACCTCAAAGTGCTAGGACTAGTCCGCAATGGGTAATAATTTCACGATATTTAAAAAGAGAGAGAAGAAAAAGACAGGCAGGATTTATCTGAATTTGAACCTGAAACTGCAAGTTACAGCCTACACTGGGGCTATGGTGAAAGCGAGTGAAAAGAAAATAAGCAGTGCTGTCAGATACCAGAACTCAGCCACATGTACAGAGAAATCGTGCCTCTCCTGGCGCCAGACCGAATTAGAATATCCCTCTCTTGCCAGCCAAACCATAGTAAATGCGTTCGTGAAGTTTTGCACAAAGCTCCCATGTTATTTAAATGGGAGGGTTTATACAAATTTTTGTCGGTTTTTAGGCCAAAACTTAAAAACTATACAATGTAGAAAGCTAATTCTTGCACATTTGTAATAATGGTAACAAGGAACACCAGGTAGTATGTTTATTTAATCATTTTAAGCAGTATTTAGAGGTGAGGTAATTTTTACGTAACTTGCGAGGTCAATTACAGCCTAATTTGCATATCAAATTTAACGTGTGGAGGCAATTTAGTAGGACCATCCACCTAGACACAGCAAACAGAATTTCTTCCCGACAGGTATAACCGTTTGTGAGAAGTTCAAAATGGCCGCTAAATCGCGTGTCCGGCCAATAGACGCTAACCGTCAAAAGTTTCTTCATGTGTTGACTATTTAGACTGCAAAGGTTGGATTCTCTACCCTCAGTAGTTGGGCAGATATTGCCATTTTATGAGAGGACTGAAATAATAATAATAATAAACCGAACGATTTCAAGAGGTGTCCCATAGGGAACCTGTGTGGATTGCTGTACTCTTAGAATTTACAAACACTGCGCAGCTGCACCTGTTTTACTCCCGCATCTGGAGCGAAAGGCTATAGGAACGTAGTATTTTGTAAAATGTTTTTTAGGCAGATGAGTCCTTGAAATAGCGCTAGATTGGAAAGTTTGGGACACTGCATGTTCTTGTCAATATATTAAATCAGCAGATTGTCAAGTCTAAAGGTATAATGCAGCTTCTGCGGATAAAGTCTCAATTTTAAATATGTTGTTTCATCGGTGGGATTACTGAAGGCTAGAGGAATTGTCGAATGTATGTTTCGACGCCTAGGTTTACAGGACGAATGCCTTTAATTATAACATTATTAATTATTCTTGACTGGATAGCAGTATACCGAATTGTACTGCATATGGTGTCTGCATATCCCGCCTTGTAGCACTCTGTATGTTATCTGACTACATATGAAGGATGCAAGGTGAAACAAAGAAAGGTAAAATAAAATGCCAGAGTCAATAAGAGCCCAAGACGGAGACAAGTGTTATAGAAAATAAATTGACAGGCAGGTAGTTGACACGACAGGTAAGTTTCCACGCAATAAAATGTCATTTTCCCCACATTAGCACAGTCTTGTATGTACCTCCTCTTAAAATATTAAGGAAAGTTTTCTCACATCTAGTTCTGCATTTCCTGCACCACCCAAAGTAGTACGTTTATATCGACATAACGAATTTTCGACTTCATTTACCAGTCAGAACAGCTAAAACAACTAAAAAACAGAAAAAAGATTGTTCTTAAAGCTAAAGCATCTCGACATGTACCGCGAGTTTTAAATCTTGCAGACATCAGCAATACTGTGCCGAATTATTTCAACATACAAGAACCACTGGGCATATCCTACCAACATAACAAACCAATCGCTTCCAAAATCTTTAACTACACGAAAGCAGTTAAGGATTTTGAAATGGCTAAATACAATTCAGGTTAGTTACAGCTTTGACCCTAAATCGTCTAATTTTATGTACCTTAATAACTGACTGGTAAGCTTAATTTTGCCGGTAATGATGATATTCCTAATCTGTTTGTTAGGGCCCGAAGTGTAGAGAACCGAGAAGCATAAGTATGAGAGCTAAAAAAAGGCCCTTTCGGCGCTTGAAAATTTTGTAAAAAATTGTCGAAACGGGAGAAAGTGGACCCTTCAGTGCTTGACACTTGGCTTGAGCTTGTAAAGAATACGGATTGTTGGTGCAATTGATAAATTAATCAATTAATTAATTAATCCATCGTATTAACACCAAATATCTTCAAGCCGCCAAGCAAGTTCTGAATTACTCTGGCGTACAAATACTTGCTCACCTTCAGAGAATATACGTTATAGTTCCAGCGGACAAAGCTCCAAATCACAGTATCTTTATCTGCAAGTATTGTTACTCTCAAGCTCTTGTAGAGGAGTTGAACATAGCTACGACAGCTACCGCTTCCTCAAAGTACTCTATTACGAAGTAATATGAAGAAATTATTTAAATACCTTCAGGTCTTTGTTAAAGAAAGGCGAATATCTGTTCCTTCCCGTCATATCCATATACGACAACTCTACTGGATTCCCAAAATGCATAAATTCCTATATAAAGCTCGGTTTATTGCGAGGTCAAGAAGCTGTATCACAAACGTATTTACCTTCTTAACGAAGGTATTTCAAGAAGTACATTCATTTTGGAACAACTATCGTTGTGCAAACACCAAAAATTAAGGCTTCAATTGTATGTGCATTCATAAGAACGCGAAACGTCTCGCTGAAAAACTTGACGCTCATGCACATATACCATATAATGAATTTCTACTTGGGATTTCTTCACTCTCAAGTACTATACCTCATACATATTTAATTGACAGAATTTTGTCAGTAATTGTTCCGGTGTTCAATAAAACCGGTCACTGCTACATTGATATAAATGGCAACAAAACCTTCAATTCCACTACAAACAAGGGTTACCATTCATGGGATGTCTGGTAGTTTTTTGAGTTTCTTGAATTTATCATCAATAATGTCTGCGTGAAATTTGGGGAAATCATTTATCAACAGTGTATAGGTATTCCGATGGGTATAAATTGTGCCCCACTTTTGGCAAACCTATACCAGCTCTCGTATGGACATAACTAAATTGCAGAAGTTATTAAGGAGTAATCTTTATCAGGTTCGATCCACCTACGCTGAATTTAAAGGCAACTACAGATTCTCAAGATGGTATATGTTATCTGGACTTACACCTGTGCAAAGACCACAACGGTTTCCCGTCCCACCGACTTTACTACAACAGGGATAGCTTCGATTTTTATATTGTGAATTATCCCTAAATGGATAGCATTAAACCGAATGGTCCAGCTTATGGCGTATACATATCTCGGCTTGTACCATTTGTTAGATCCTTGGTGCTGTGTGATATTTTCAATCAACGTCACAAGTTATTACTGCAAAAACTAGTGTGTCAAGAATATTCCATCAAATGCCTTCACTCTAAGTTTCTTAAAGTTTACAATGAGTACCCTCTTGGTTTGTAAATACGGGCGGAGTGTTTGGAATCTCTGGGACTCTGTTTCACAATTGTACCTAATTCCGCTTTAATTCACCAGTTATGTTACAGGCGATTTGTAATGCAATAATTTATATAATTGCCTTAAGACATATCGCATAGCAAAACGGTATCATGAAAAACTACTGGCGGGAATAAAACCCCATAGACCTCGCTTTATCCCTGAGAAAAAATGGAAAACCAATATTACCATAATAATATTTAACTGTTTTAGTTGGATTGGTAATGTATTCCACAGCCAAGGTCCAATTAATCTTGTAGAATGATATGAGAGATTCGAGAAGTACAGGGGAGGAAACAAATTGACCCTTGAGCTTCTAGTGGGATTTTTGTTCATCGATTCCACTGACATTTATAAAAAATGTCGTGACAATTCGTCGGCAGAAGTTAGTGATGATATATGAACAGATTGCAGTATCTGGAATTGATTTAACTTGACTAAATTCAGCAGTTTTTAATCCCGGAGTAAGGGTTCGGTATGAGCTAGCATTCCTGACATAGTTATCAGTCGTACAATTCGTTTTTTGAAGCATCACCATTGGTTTCAGATGTGTGACATGCGTATTCCCCAGATAAGGTCACAATCTGAACGGTAGAGAAATGTAAGGGTATAATATAGTATATAGAGAGTTTTTTTGTTGAAGCAGATTTTGATGTTACTTAACTCCAATATTTCTAGATATTTTTTCCGCAATTTCTTTCAGATGGGTTTGCCAGTTCAGATTGTTATTGAAATAGACACCTAAAAATTGAAAGCTGTCTACGTCTTCAACCGGTGTCTCCTTTATTACTGCTTCCGGAATCTAGGATTTGCATTTTTTTTACTTGGACGGATAACAATATAATTCGTGTTGGTGATGTTTAAAGAGAGTCTATTACATGATAACCAAGTATATAGTTTGTATAATTCATTCGGTAGCACCGATACAAAATTATCTGGATTATTGTCAGAGAAAACAACACTGGTATCATCTGCAAACAATATAAAATCTAGGAGATTTGTCACTTAGTAGGAGTGGGTTTTAGTCTAGCCATCCTGGGTTGTGTCAAATTAGTCACTGTTATCCTTGTGACGTCTTTTGACAGTCAGTGGCGGGGTGTTTTAGCTGGACCGTCTGGAATTTTTCTCTTCCGTAACACCTCTCCCACCCTCAAATAGAGCTAGATCGCTTGTCATGATCACATGCATAAAGCACAACTCATAATCACCAAATCCTAATTTACAATTCGCTCGTAGTAGGCTACAATATGCATCCAAAGTCAAACCAAAGAACTGTTTCTAAAAGTTTGCCGTTATTGTATCACAAATCCAATTAAATATAGGAAAATAGTTATAAAAAATTTAGAACAATGATTTTGGCAAACTATACAATAAGTCCACATATCTGAAAAATGTCAGAATAATATATACGACAGCTGACCAAAAAATAAGAAGTTAACAAGAATCTTTAATAAAAAGAACTGAACTTTCTTGAAGGGTGATAGAAAGTGTTCACAATAATACTGTGCAGTCAGTGCTATATGAACGAATACAAACACATTAGTCATTTAAACACACTGAACATTCCCCTGTGGTACTGCTAGTAATCTGGATCCTCCTCGTCTAGGTGGGAATCTTCACTCCATGCTTCATCTGAATCACCGACTGCGTCTCAGTGTCAGTTTCCACCATAGTGTCCTTTATTTCTGTCACTGGTGTACAAACTACCTGGTATAACGGGCCCCTCGAACCGTGTTGGCTTCAGGAGGCTATCACACAATGAACAGCCAGTCTCCGGGAGATGCTGTCACAGCATGAGTCCACAATGCTGTTAAATATTGTGTCGGATTTCGTCCCGCCATCGCATAAGTGAAGTATTCTTGAGTATGTCGTAATACAGCTATCAAATAAAGACAAGGGAGCAGCAAGGCACAGTCAACCCGTTTGATGTTTGCGAGAGGGTGTGTACGATTAGAGCTGTTGTAAAGTATTCCCATATTAATTGTTGTAGTTATATGATTTTGATGCAATTAAAGTCTATCTCACAAACCAAGTGCAATGTGACAAACGCATGTTTTGATTTCCTTTAAGTACACATCGTAGAGCATATTCTGACAGTTTAATGAAATCACACGGATGGGGAGGATTGGAGGTAGGAGGTCCGCCAGCAACCGGTGGATGGTCGTGGGTAGAAGTGAAATATTATTGACTACGGCCTAAGTCAATACAAGCTGTAACATTAAGAAGTTTCATTATGTAATAAATAAAACGCGCTTGCAATGCGATTGGTTAGTTTGCGGTACATGAACGATATTGCTATAGCACGTGAATTATTGGCATATACTTAGAAATTGGTTAACTTTCCAGGTAGATTGATACCCTGGGGCTTCCTCTCTAATGAAATATTTTTTTTATTGTTACCCCTCAAAGAGATATGTGAAACTGCTTGCAAACAAGGATAGTTAAAATAATTTTTGATATATTCACAGGCAGTACGAAGCACGGATATCACAAGAACTTAACAGTACTGGAACCTGAACTTTTGGTAACCTCAGTCTTAGGAACTGCATTGCTCAGGAAAGCATTCTCTAATTAGCACTGTTGCCCTTGCCACTGGAATACTTCCCTGTTCTCCCCTTCAATCAATCAGATGGCGTAATGTACACTTTCTGCTTGCACATTGAGAGCCGTGGCTGCAGTTTGTAAAATTAGACGTAATGGAGCACGACTACGTCGTCGCTGATCAGTGGGGCTTGCCGCGTACGGTCAAAGGGGGGTAATGGAAAGTAGCAATTACATTCTTATTTCCCTTGCATTCTCAGCATTTCATACTGTGAAATTTATTTATTTCTTAAGGGCGTTATGCCGTACTCCAAAATATTTCACTTATTCCACGGCAAACAGCATTAGTGGTGGGGCAACCCACGACCATCCGCAGGCGACTGGCAGTCCTGCATACGGAACGCTCGGAGAGAAACCCAGCATGAGCTGGACTTGAACCAGTCCAGTCGCTAGTTATTGATTTAAACGACATTCCAGACGCAAAAGTTACTTTGTCCATTTATTTTAGGTGGAGAAAAATTAAGTTTTACTAAAACACTTTATTACTTTTACATCCATTTAAATCGCCTTCAAGCTAACCAAAGGATTGTACTTTAGTTTAACCTATTGATATGAACAGGCAAAGAACATGTTATCCTTTACTGTCCAAGAGAGGTAATTTGCTGTGTTAAATTACACGGTTAACTCCCTTCCATTATTCTTGCGGATCAAAATCTGTAAACGAAAACAATAACACAAAATGGATTGACAATACTTACATATAAACCATATTTTGAAATTAAGTAGCGAAGATTTATTTTTGAACATCACTTTTCTTTCGGGGAATAGAGTTCACACAGTGGTTAATTTCACCTCAAGGAAATTGACCACTGAAATTTTGATTAGCCTGATAGGCGGGTTTTTTTTTTTTTTTTTTTTTTTTTTTTTTTTTAAGGTATAGTCCCTGGAATTAACTGTGCAACACAAATACCAAAGTAGGAGATACTAAGTCATGCCCTGTCGTAGCTTGCACAAAATCTGGTTAAAACATGCTGTTTCATGCGTTGTTATTTGTTATTTACATAATATTATAAAATTAATTCAGCATTTACTTTTTTATTAACTTTCTAGTGAGAAGTTCCGAAACTGATAAATGGTTACATTGGATTCCAGTATAGGTTACCGGGCGTAGTATGCAACAGGAAATTGTTAGGAGGAATTGAAGCACATTTGATATACATGTTTAATACATTGGTATTCGTTTCTCGGAAACTCATGAATTGTGATGCCAAATTTCGACAGTCTCCACTTTACGAATGCCTACTACATTTTAATCATTAAATGCTATTTACAAATAAAGGAGCGTTTATAAACGCAACCATAAAGGTCTAATAAATGATTATCCTTCAAGTAGATTTGTCGGAATTTTGAGAATCGGGAATACGTGGCGCAAACTAGCGACTGTCTCCACTTTTAGACACATGCAGAACTAAATCAATGAAATTACGAAATTACACTCTCTTCGGGCAGCTTTCATTGCAGTGGGAAAATGGAGCAAAAAGTTTGACGATATCAACTTTTCCATAACCACGAAACATTAGGGATACACTGTTTAGGCTTACAGACTCAAATTTGCGGCATTCCCTTGAGTCCATCCGTTCGCATGCCATGAATTTGTCTGAATCAGGGGAAAGAAGGAACTTAAATTACAAAGCTGCGACATTCCCCAATTTCCGACATTTAGTTACACTGACGACATTTCTCGGAATTTGGAGAATTCGGACTGAACCGATACAGTCCTGCGACATTCCCCAATTTCAGACATCTAGTGCCATATTTGGTGGATTTATCGGAATTTCGGGAATCCGAAGCAGACCTGCGACATTCCCCAATTTTCGAATACATCATGCATTGTAAACCTGTGCCAAAAATATTAATGTTATTTTTTTTGTGGATAATTTTCTTCAAAACAGAAAATCTGAAGCATTCTTTCAATTTTTGTGCTTTTAATTTAAAACTTGAGTCTGTTGATGTATCTCTTTTTTGGGGTGAGCGGGTAGATAGCCATATTGAGTACTAATTGAGTAAGAAAATTGTATAATCTTCTAGTTAATGTATTCGGTAATTTAGTTTAGGACTCATGCTGGCCGTACGTGGGAAGGTCCGCCAGCAACCTTCGGATGGTCGTGGATTTCCCCGGGGCTCTACCCGGTTTTCTCCCATCATAATGGTGGCCGCGGTCGTGTAAGTGAATTATTCTTGAGTTCAGCATAAAACACCAATCAAATGAATAAATAAATAGTAATATTAGGAGCGTGAACATGCTGTTGAACTGTTACGGAAAGCTTGCAGCGGGATTTCGATATACTCTCTGTACGAGATATTATCATTTCGTGGCAAATTCGTCTTGTCGGTCGTTATATTGCGCTGAGGTATTAATTAATCTATTCCACCTTCTATATTATCACCGTTTTATTGATTTGCTCATAGTGATTTGAGTGAAATGCAGCCCTTCATAGTTCCTTGAGCGGAAAGCATGGATTGATTAACCAGCGAATTAGCCATTACTCCAGTAATTGGTTTTGTTGAGTTTATTGTTATAAGACTGGTCAAAAATAGCCCTTTATAATAGACAAGAAATTACGTTGACGTTGTTTTGTTTTTGCATATGAAGGGCTCAGTGAGGATGACACCATTGTATAAAATAAGTTTTGTTCAAGTCGTAAGGGAAATAACCATGTAAATACTTCTTGCAATTACCTCCCTTAGACCGTGTTTGCGTTCTGCCATGCACTGACACGCAACAATATTGTCCACACTGACTTCTACAACAGGGAACCGGTACTATTGCATTTCGGACTATGTATCGCAATGTATTGCTATTATCGTCTTCCACAAGCTAGTCGTTATAGCGTACTGTGTAATACAACATTTATAATTATAATTATACAATTATTTACATGTACATTGTCTACAGAAGCTACAGTAAAAATTTCATGACCGGATCCTGCATTATCACATTAACAATTATGTGTCATTGCTCCCAAACTGTAAGGATTGTGCACCAGAAAGTATAGAAAAAGTAAAAGAAAGAAAACCAAAAAGGTAATATAGCCGTCCAGAGGTACAATTACAGGTTCAGTTGGGAGTAAGTCTTCTCAAGCCCACACATTGCGAACGCTGTTTCGAGGGCAGTAATAAGTTTAATTCTTCCAAATGCAATTGTTCATTCTTACTGCATTAAGTGAAATACCGAACTGCATTAAGCGAAATACGGAACAATTTTTGGACAGTTTTATGTATGACCTGGCTTCGTATCTAAGAGGATCTTAGATATGATAAAAGATAGATATCTTAGATATCTTAGATATGCGTATGATATCTTAGATATGCGTATGATGATATCTTAGATATACGTATGATGAAAGACATTTATGGAGTGATATATGCCTACATATCACACGGACTCCGTTAAGACAATAGTCGGTAGAACGCTCACCCATACCAACTCAGTCACAGTGTCCCTTGTTGGAGCAGCACCTTAATGGCTAGGGTGGTATTGCCAGAAGGGTGGTATTGCCAGAAGCAATATAAAACGGGAACAATTGCAGGAATTCCCTTTGGTCTTACCTTCTCACAGAACGCCGGGAAAACATTTTATGTTGACTTTGCAAAATCATATAGAAGTAATTAATCAATTCAACGCGTAATATTATCTATTAATGATTTTAACGAGTGATACATTGCTATTTTCTTCTTGCCATCATGAGTTATACTATCCTCAACCCGTTTCCCTACTTTCTTAGTTATGAAACCTATATTGTGTGAAGCTTAAGTTTCCACCTATCTGCTTGTGTCGCCAAATCACATCTAAAGTAGGCTCGAAGTTAACCCAGTTGAATGACGACTTGATATCAACATGGTAAGGGAAGTAACTGTGTACTAACTACTACGCATTACCTCCCTTAGACCATGTGTTGGATTTTGGTATCAGCCAATCAGCTGCGAAGCTTGGTCTGCTAACTCATATAGTAAGGGCCCATGCATGAAGGAATGCGTTCAATCACTGAATGAAGAAAGGCCCTATTCACAGGATGGTCAATGATGATACTATACTATCCTAAATTATGTCATACCGGAAAATAAATTAATGAATTGCCGAGTAAAACAGAATACCAGTGAAATGACCTGAGGGTTGAAAATGAAAACATTTCACTTGAAGACAGAAACCTGACAGAAATCTATTCTGTACTTATATATTTATTTCCTTGAATATGGTGAACTTACACAGGCCTCCAACTTATTCGTTAAACTGCACAAGTGGGTATATGAATATGTTTGGGACATAAATGCTCAAATTATTGACATGGATTACCTCCCTTTGACCACACTGCCGTGGAATACTCTTGCGACAGCCATTAATGTTAGGACGACTGTCTAAGCCTTAATGCCTGAACAAATTAAACAGATTGTTGCTCTTTTCCGTCTGAAGGAGATGAACTAAAGGGCAAATAATTCCTGAGTTAATGTTTATATGTTTTTCTACATTAGTCATTAACAGTTAATCAGCTAAAAGCAACGTTCGGGGAAATAAGTTAATATATATATACATCGGCCTATAATATTTTCAGATAGGCTTAAAAAAGGTTGTTGTTTTTTTGTTGTTGTTGCTGTTTTTGTTTTTTGTTATGTTTTTTTGTTGTTGTTGTTTTTGTTTTTTTTTGAAAGATGCTCGCGTTTGCGTTTGCTACTGGTATGTGATACTGTAGAATTTTGACAATGCAGTGTAGGCCTGCTTAAAAGTGGTAACAATTTCTGACCGATTGTTAACTTTAATAGAGTTGTGAATTGGCAAAGTGTCTGGCACGTGAGAACCATCTCGGCTACAGTCCCCAGTTTCAGAGAGACCAATAAGTCGCGCTAGCTCTTGTCGGAACATGGGGAATCCATGTAGTCGTGATGCAGATCTGGGACACTCCCCGTTTTCCGACAGCTGAAACAGTAGCTAGGCCAGCGGTTACGACTAGAGTCACGCATGCACGCATTTGTCGGAACATGGTGAATCCGCTCTGTGTTCGCACATCTGCGATGTTCCCAACTTTCAGAGAACTGATATGCAACAGAATGTGGTGAATTTGCATTTGCATCAATAAGGGGAATTATTGTGTTCTTGATGCATATTTGATACATTCCCAACATTTCGGAAGCCAAACCTACTTGTTGAACAGGATCGCGACGTATATTACATTCTCTTAAATGGTTATGAGATTATCATCATCACAAATTTATAGTACGTCTATAAATATTCCAATCAATGCATGATTTTTCCTTCTCTTTCTCTCACACACAGACTTTTCATTGTTTATTTATTTATTATTATTATTATTATTTTGTATAGACCTGTATCTTTTTTCATATATGACTCAGTTGTACATTTTGACTGAATGAGAATGTTACATACCGATATTGCATGCATTGTAAACCTCCGACAGTAAACTATTTAGTTCAAACTATATTCATGGAGAACAAAAGCATGTATCATGTTTATAAGACGTCCATACACTTAATCGAAACATGTTGGCATTTCTCCCCCTTTTTTTAACCAGTATATGATTCGACCAAAGTAAAAGGTTACATAGGAGAGGTAAACAGGAGAACAGTGAATTGCACAGCAATAATCCAAGGAAACTCGACATCGATCTGAGCCTTCACAAATAAACAGCCAAACAGCCTCAGCCGTGGTGTGTGGCTCAATACATAAAGCTGTACATGAAGGGCGCGGTGACACGGACGCATGAGTGTGTACGCTACAGCTACATAACCGTCATAGACTCAGCACAGCGTGAGGGGTGGCCTTCGTTTACCAGCCTAACCTAGCCATGTATACGGAGCCTGCATACGCGTGAAGGTCACCCCCGTCCCTCCATCCCCCGATATCCCCCTCGTCACGAACGTAGACGACTTTATAGCTCTAATTGATATAGCCATTAATTTTAAATGAAGCGGCTTGACGCTTTTAACTGCAAGTTGTGAGTTTTTTTAGAAATGAATTAATCTGGTACTATTAACTATTATATGCCTGACAGACACGAATTATTATAAGCGTATACACATGTATGTAGGAAGGTAAGGGCTGCGGGGAGGTGTGTATACACATGTATGTAGGAAGGTCAGGGCAGCAGGGAGGTGTGTATACACGTGCAAGAAGGTAAGGGCTGCAGGGAGGTGTGTATACACATGTATGTAGGAGGGTAAGGGCTGTAGGAAGGTGTGTATACACGTGTGTACAGGAAGGTAAAGGCTGCAAGGAGGTGTGTATACATGTGTGCAGAAAGGTAAGGGCTGCAAACAGGTGTGTATACATGTTTGCAGGAAGGTAAGGGCTGCAGGGAGGTTTGTATACACGTGTAGGAAGGTAACGGCTGTGGGGAGGTGTGTATTCACCTGTATGTAGGAAGGTAAGGGCTGCAGGCAGGTGTGTATACACATGTGCAGGAAGGTAAAGACTGCAGGCAGGTGTGTATACATGTGTGCAGGAAGGTAAAGACTGCAGGCAGTTGTGTATACATGTGTGCAGGAAGGTAAGGATTGCAGGGAGGTGTGTATACATGTGTGCAGGAAGGTAAGGATTGCAGGCAGGTGTGTATACATGTGTGCAGGAAGGTAAGGATTGCAGGCAGGTGTGTATACATGTGTGCAGGAAGGTAAGGATTGCAGGCAGGTGTGTATACATGTGTGCAGGAAGGTAAGGATTGCAGGGAGGTGTGTATACATGTGTGCAGGAAGGTAAGGATTGCAGGGAGGTGTGTATACATGTGTGCAGGAAGGTGAGGATTGCAGGCAGGTGTGTATACATGTGTGCAGGAAGGCAAGGATTGCAGGCAGGTGTGTATACATGTGTGCAGGAAGGCAAGGATTGCAGGCAGGTGTGTATACATGTGTGCAGGAAGGTAAGGATTGCAGGGAGGTGTGTATACATGTGTGCAGGAAGGTAAGGATTGCAGGGAGGTGTGTATACATGTGTGCAGGAAGG